>RJWH01007771.1:0-36783 GCA_004363575.1 Solenodon paradoxus | reverse complement strand
TGGGGAGGGGGAGGGGCCGGGGCGGGAGGGGTTCGCGGTGTCCCCGCGCTGGCGCGCCGGGCCCTGTTTCTGATTTGCAGCCGGGAGGAAACTCGAAAGCCAGACCGCACGACAGACTGGGATCCGGGTGTGAGGCGGACGGGCTGGGAGCTGCGCTGGGCCGCAGCCCCGCCTGGACGTCTTTATTACTGCTCTGGGACGCGAGGCCCGCGAGCAGCCGGCTGATGGCAGCAGCAGATGTGGCCGCGGCAGCCGGCGCCCCCAGCCCTCGGTAGCGGCAAAAGGGAGGCTGCGGAAAGCAGGACTGCGGACAGGGGCCAGCACAGGGCGGGCCCGCGTCTGCAGCCCAGACCTGGAGAGCGCCCAGGGGAAGCTGTGGGCTGACTCCAGGCCACTGTGCTGCGGCATCAGACAGCCCCGGGTGGAGTCCTCATCTGCCACTGAGGAGCTGGACCAGCTCCTTCACGCTCCTGAGCCTCTCTTCCCCCTCTCTGTTGAAGGAAAAAGCGGATCTGTGTGGAGAATGTAGGTGATTTCAGAAACTTCATGCAGTAACACAGGTTTTCAATAAATAAATCGAAGCAATGATTGTTGTGATTTGTTACGAAGCGGATAATTTAATTTCTCAAGGCCTCAGTTTTCTCATCTTTAAGATGGGAGTGCTCTCATTACCCTCCTCACGGGGTTCTTCAAAAGATTAAAGAAGGTAACATAATCTGGTACTGTAAAGGCTCAATAAATTTTATTAATTTAAGTATTAAAGGATAGGTGCGGGCAGGAATGAAGGCAACCAGGCAGGCAGGCAAGAGGAGAGAGGAGAAAGAAGCACTTATTTGTATTTAGTTGTTCACACTGGCTGTCTCCCCCGCACACCCACGGGAACCTTGAACTCCAGCCCAGGGGTATGTGGCCTGTGCTCCTTTGGAGGCAATTGACCACTGTTCTACCCGGGTGCCTTTTTTTTTTTTTTTTTAAGGAAATGTGCAGGCAGGAATGAAGGCAAGTAGGGAGGTAGACAGGCCGGAAGAGAGGGGAAGAAGCAACTTATTTATTATTCATCTTATGGAGTTGTTCATTGTGGCTGTTCTCCCTGGGCCCTGGGCATGAGCCCGGGGTTTTTGGGATGTATGTATGCTGACCACAGGTGCTGGACTTACTTGCTAGACCACTAGGGCACACCTAAGCTCAATAAATTTTCATTCCTACCCTTTCTCCACTCCCCTGTCCTCTCTACACACATGTCCCCCTCCTCCCTTCCCTCACCCAGGTGGCAAAGGTGCCCAGACCCAGCTGAGAGGGCTGTTTCTCAGTACCACGTGATTGTAGTTTGGAAACTTTACAACAAACAAGGATTAAGAAATACTAATAATGAAAGCATGTGCAAAAGTAATGAAAACAAGAATAGAAAAAAAAGTGTATTCTAGAGCTATTAAAAAGTCCAGTCAGCGCATTGGTAGACAGAGCTGGGCTTGGGTGGTTTCTGTGTGGGACTACCTCCCAGAGAGGCCTTGAAGCAAACCACTTTATCCTCTGGAAGGACCAGAACTGAGACCCTTTTCAGCCTGAACGCCTGTTGGAGTCGAAGCTGCCATGAGCAGGGAGCAGGCAAGGCTGCAGGCTTCAGGTACAGATGGAGTGGAGGGAAGGAAGCAGCGTTCCCATGGCAAATCCAAGTCCAGCCCTGCTCAGCATCTCTGCCAGTTAAAGCCCACCGGGAAAATCTTTGTCTTCTTTAATTCCAGAACATGGTAGAAGAACATTTTTAAAGTATACAAAGATTAACCTTTCATTCACTAGACAATACAACCACATGATTGAATCGAAGAAAAAGTGAACAGAATCTAGTTGGGAGTCGTCACTGCCTTTGAATGAAGTGCTTTTTTAATTTCCTGTTAGTAGTTTTTCTCTGTGCCCATTATATTGCCTCTTCTCAACGGTTAGGTTAGGTCTTTAGTGTAGAAAATTGCCCTCTGTACAAGGAAGATTTGGAACCTTCCCCAGAAGCCCTGTCAAGAATAGGCAGGGTATTCACCCTATGGAAAGACAGCTTTGAAATGAGTAATGAGCCACCATACCCTAATAGACCCTCAACAACCTACTCAAGTTGGCTACTTCCCTTGGTCCCATGGCCCTACATATGCAGCATTTTCTTACACAGAAAATATTATCAAGGCATGAGAACACTGAATGTGGTCAGAAGACGTGGCTTCGTGTCCTCTGCGTGAACTTGAAGACACCCCTCAAAACTCAGAACCTGTTTTTCTCATCTGTAAAATGGTCGTCTGACCTCCCCCACCCTCCTCACAGGGTTATCCTGAGGATGAAATGAGATCAGGTATGTGAAAGCACTACTCAAACAAAGAGATGGTGTGATTATTTGCCCATAAAGATGGTGACTCACTCAGCTTTCATGAAAGGTCTCCCCGGGCCCAGATGGAGGCAGATGAGAGATCTGGCAGTTTAAACACACGCACTTGTGGCAGAAGGCTCCTTGGGAAGGGTTCCAGAACAGCCCCGGATCAAAGGCTGCTGAGCTTCTATAATGAAAATAAAGTGTACTTTTTGAAAACAATATTCCCTAGAGGTTTGCCAAATAAGGTGTGTATGAAAGGGCATCTTGCGTAGAAGCTTTAATACCGTCAAGGCTGAGCTGAGAGACGTCTCAACAGCATAAAACAGAGCCAGATAGCTGTACTGCAGGCAATGAACAGGAGATACATACTCTTGAATGTGAAGCAGCAAATTCGGTTTCTGATACTCACAGGCAGTGTGGCCTTTGACAAGTTATCTGCTTGTAAAATAATTTCTGTACCTGTGAACGGTGGGTAATAATACAAGGCACTTCACTGGTTGTGAGACTTGGATAATCCTGAGAAGGTATAATGCCTGACTCAACAATAAATACAAGGTACTGAGTAATACTGAGTCTAAAGCACAGGTGAACGTTTCCATAAAGACCACGTCAGACGTCTGCTCTTTTAAAATGGCATTTATTGTACATAAAATAAATTAATTACAGTTTAAGCCAAGACATGAGTGGCTTTTTAAAGTGCATCTGTGTAGGGAGTTTGGTGGTGGCCTCTGTATTTGCTCACTTGAGTTTCTGTATTTCGGCCACTCATAGCCACGACTCAGCCAGGACTAGCCTAGAAAGCAACCCAATGTCATTGCCGTGAGCCATTTACACAAATCACACCAAATCTCTGAACAATTTTTTCTGTACTTGATGCAACAGTTTTTTCTTGAAATACACCATCTCGAAATTGCTCGACATCTAGGGTTGAAGCGTTTGAGTTCTTAACCACACGAGATGCTCACCCTGTTCAGGAGCAAGCGGGGCCTTCCCGCAGGCTTAAGCTCATAAGCTCACAGATGTCAGGATGCACAACATTTTGGCCCCACAATTCCACCTTTCTTGAGGGGGGCGGTCAGGGAGAGCATTTTCCTCCTGATTCTTTAAAAGACAGCTCAGTATCCTTCAGGTTAGAAAGGCATTCTATGTGTAGTAGTGCTCCAGAGATGCAAATCATACTGAGAAAAGAAAAGCAATTCTTCCTCTTGGGTGGAAAAAGAGAATAAAGAAAAATCGGGGGGGGGGGGGTGTATAAATCTGAGAGAGTTTAAACTGTTCTTTCATTCCCACTATAAATCACATCAATACATTTGGTGAAATAACAATGGGTCAGTCATTTACAAGGTAGTAAAAACAAAATCCAAAGCCGTTATGGCCCCTCCCCACTCCAGAGGGGAGGCTGGGGAGCACATTTCACATATTCAGAGTGGATATGGGCGGGGGTGAGGGCAGGCGCTTAGAGCCTCATCAGTTCTGTCCCCCTCTGGAGCCAGCTTCCTTTCCTGCAGAGGTTCCTTTGACCCTCCTGGCCCCTCTGCTCCAGCCCTTTCTGGAACCATGAATTACTGTCTACGTTCAACGTTCCTGCACTGAAAGAACCACAGGCCCTCCTTCCCGGGAAGACCAAACCCCCTTGAGTGTCCCTGCTTCAGACGGAGGTGACAGTCCTCACTTTGGCAGAAAGGGCTTGCTTGAACCGCCTCTTCAGGTCCTGCATGTTAGGCGACTTAGGCCTGGGGATGAGGGAGGTTCTTCGCTTCTCTGGCATGCTGGTGGGCTGCTGTCTGTGACTCACTTCTTTGCAGAGGACATGGAACGCGTTGTAGACATCGTTGTCATTTTCGCTGACAGACACTTCATAGAAAGAGCAGCCCAGCACGCTGGCCAGCTGCAGTCCAAGCTGAGGCTCAACCTGCTTGAGGTGCAGCAGGTCAGCTTTGTTTGCCACGACCACCACAGGCAGGCGCGTGCCCAGGTGGAGCTGCTGGACATGCTGGTGGAGCTGGCCGATGAGCTCATAGCTTTTGTAGTCGGTGATGGAGAAGACGATCACCACAGCGTCAGCCCACCGGATGCACCTATTCAACTGCTCCGTGCAGCTCAGGCCGTTCTCATGGACCTGAAAGCGAAGAGGATGGCCAGGTGAGTGTGAGTGCAGCTGGAGACCCTGGCCTTGGCCTGGCTGGAGAGAGAATTAGAAAGAGCCCAGGACAGGACCAGCAGACTGCGGGCCATAAACCAGCTCTAGCCCCACACGCTTCAGCTTTCTTGACAATATGTTGATCCAGCTGCACAGAGTTGGAATAAATAACAGTGCAGCTCACCACACTCAAGTGGAAAATTGACCTGCAGAGAACTCCATGCAGAGACTTTGTAGTTGCACAAAATGGGAAATTAACTGGCTAGACAGTAAGTCTGGGGAAGCAAAGATAGGAGCTGGAAGCATTTAAACCTGGATAACTGCCCAGTTCAAGAGAGGAGGGGGGGAAAAAAAAAAAAAAGAAAAAGAAAACCACACACACACACACACACTAACGTGGCTCTTTTGTCCATAGAGGAACTTTCCATAATATAAAAATGAGGCCAAGTATTTGGAGACTATATCTAAATGTTTGATTTTTGATGCCCAAAACACAAATGTAAAAACTGACCTTTTTAACTATTTCAAGAAAGCTTTGCTAACTCCAAGTGTATTTGGTTTGATCTTTCCTGGTGGGCTGAATAATCCTGGGAGGATTTCTGCCCCTTAGCCAAATCTCCCAAGTAAGCCAGCAGTCAGATGCAACGTAATTTTCAAACAACACATGAATGCCTATACCTGATTCCCCAGATTTCTCACCTCCTTCAGTATGAGGTATTTTGAGAACAAATGAACAATTCCCAGGGCAAGTGGACGTCACTTTGACTCAGTCCCATATCTCAGAGCTTCTCACCTGAATACCTGGAGTGTCTTGAACCTGAATAGCCAGAGTGTCACCTTCTATTTGGACTTGTCTGGTATAGAGATTACCTGTGAAGGAAAAAAAAAAAAAAAATCTATATAGATATAGATATAGATATAGATATATAATGTTCTCCCTTTTCTACAACATTTAAAAGGTTGTGAGATTTTTTTAACTTAATCTAACCTGAATTAATGCATAAAAATAAGCTAGCTGATCTCAGTTAAGGAGCTTATTTCAGATTTTTTTTAAAGTAACTAATTTTAAGCCCATATTAGTGTATTATTAAAACCAGGGCAACGTTTGCAAGTTTCCAAGAAACAGACTTGCCTAGTTTTAAACAGAGCTTCTATATTTAGAATATTTCCTTGAAGCAAATTTTCTTGCTCAGCATGTGTGGGCTATCTGTTTTATTTTAGTACCTTATCATTTTTTTGACATAAATTTATATTTTAGCCATTAGATATAATGACTTGGTAGGCAAATATTGTTAGTAAATGTGCAGCCAATGTTATCAGCTAGAGTAAAAATGTAACATGAAAGTCAACTCTACATCAAAGTTGAAGGCTGCCTGGCCTTATCTTGGGATGGTTTATACAGCACATTTCAAATAATCCCCTGTAGATACTTCAGATGGTCTAAGGAATTAAGTAATTTGCTAACAGAGCATAGGTAGAAAGCCCTTAAACCTCCCTAGCGGCTAGTCTTCATCACAGGGATTGAAATGGTATCCTCTCATTTATTCTGGTAGTCTCCTCCTAAAACTCTACCACTGAGTTACTTTTCTTCGTTAAGAAAAGAGAACTTTAGGTTTACAACTGCTCCCCTTTGGCCTTTGCTTTAAAAGGTCACCTCTGAAAGGCAGCCAGCAGAGAGGAGGGGTAGGGGGAGGAGCTGGCCATCTTTTTTTTTTATGACTTTTGCGGGAGTGTTTTGAAGGGAGAGGCTCTTGAGTACAAAGTGTGCTTCCAACTGGGGTCCCTATAGTTAAAACATACCAAGGAGAATACTTTCAGGCACTTGATAAAATGATGAATGGGCTTACAATGGAATGAGGCCAGATGGCAGTTATGGGAGTGGGGGCATGAGAAGGGACAATCAAAGTTGGAAGTGGCAGGCTCCTGTCACTCTGAAGGAACCTGCCTGGGAGACACTGAAAAGGGGGAACAGCAATACTAGTGCAAGCATTTCCTCACCTGCATTTCTTTCATAGTCACCAATGAACCGTTTAGTGAGAAACCGGACCACCAGCGCTACAGAGCAGAAAAGAGAGAGAGAAGAGAGTTAAAACTGGCACGAGAAGTTACACCGGCCTCCACCCCACCCCCAGTCGGGAAAACAACTCTCCCAGAGAAAGTCAGCGGGACACCAAGTGAAATTCCTACCCTGCAGCTCCTTGACCCTTCTTCCAGACGCAACGGAGAGGGGGCTGGAAGGCTCCGTGAATTATGGCTCCGTCCAGCTGGAAGGGTCATTTGGCCCACCCCCTACTCTGAGCCCAACCGAGCCTCACCAAGTCTTTCAACAACCACCTTTCCTAACGTTACAGACCTCCAGGGAAGGTCCGTTCACTAACTCATCTTTCTGGAAACCAGAGGCTCAAGAACCCCTAAATTCTAATCCCAGTAGTGCCCGTGATGCCGGGAAGGACTCCTGACCATTCTGAATTCCATCTGTTAAAGGAAGGAACTGCAAGCGATGCTGGCGGTCCTTGGCGAAGGGCCAGCGGATCAACAGCAGAGGGTTGGCGGTCCAGCTGCAGCTCCCACCTCGCCCCCACGCCTCGTTCATACACAACTCCCAGCGGGGGCGGCCCAAGTCTAGCCCCGGAGATAAGCGAGTTGTCTCGCTGGCGAGTGTACTCACCGGTCTTGCCCACGCCGCTGGCCCCCACCACGGCGATTTTGACTAGCCGGCGACCCGCCGCCCCCAGGCAGTAATCGGCGGCTGCGGCGCTGCCCGGGGCGGGGTACTCGGCGATGGTGCACATGTTCTGAATGAGGCGCATCGCCGCTCCCGCCGGGGCTGTACGGCGCGGGATGAGACCTGAGGGTCACCGGGAGACTAGCGCTGCGCGGGAGCAGGCGGGAGGACCCTGCCGGGTAGCTCCGCAGTCAAATTAAAAATGCAGCGGAGACCGACGGCGCCGCGACCTGCGAGCCCGGGCTCGGAACTGGGACTGCACCCGGGCTGCGCGCGCGCTGTTTTCCCCGGGGCCGGACCCGCCCCCTGCCTCCCGCGGCCAATCCCGGGGCGGCCGGCAAGAGGCCCCGCCCCCGGCGCCGCTCTGCGCGCGCCGCGCCCTGGGGGCGCCGGGAGCCGGTGCAGGGCCTCGTGAGACGGGGGCGAAGTAGGGCAACCGACCCGAGGAAGCCAACGTGTGAGCCGAGTTGACTGCGCAACCACTGGTGGGCGCCGGGAGGGCAGCGCCGAGCGCCCGCCGAGTCCCGCTGCGCCCGCACGGGGCAGAGGCTGTGGCTGCGGGGTTGAGGGCTGTGGGACTCAGCCTCGGCCGGGCGTGAGAGAGGGTGCCTCTCTCCCAAGAGCAGTTCCCAGGCATCTGTCCCCGCCGCGATCCCCAGCCCACCTGCCCATACCCTGCAGTCTACTGACCTCTTGGCCCGCCCTTGTCTACATTCTCGCACCTGCCCGGGAGCCTGGGAGCGCGCGGGGTCGGGAGTGCGCATCCTGCTGCCTGGCTTCCTGCTGGTCTCAATTTGTGCTGTGTTTGTACTGACTTGGGTGCATCTGGGCCCGCATCTGAGGCAAAGATTTGGCTACAGTGACGATGAGTAAGAAAGACCCCAATTCTACTCCCTTGTAATAAGACATTTAACTTTGGATCAAAATAATGTCACACATTTACTTTAGACCCACATTCTCTGGCTTTTACCACCTGGTAAGTGGATGACTCCCCCCTCTGACGATTTCACGTGAACACACATAAAGTCGGTGCATGTAGCAGCAAACCCAGAGGCAAATCAAGAGGTAATTATAGAACAAGCTTTCACCGTCACACCTCCCACACCGTCACACCTCCCACAGCTGTGAAATGGAAAGAAAACAGTTACTCAAGTGGTTTCTGGATAGCGACTAGATTAGGAGGTAGAAACCAGAAAGGGTTCGTACATAGTCTTTGGTGATAAAAAATAGCAAGAGTTAATTAAATGACTCGAATGTCAAAAAAGACATGGGCTTGCACTCATAAAATCCTAGACTCCACCCCTTATGTTCTCATCAAAGAAAGGCGTCTTCAACTCTACTAGGTTCAACTCTTCTGTCCAAGCAGCATTCTATAGCCAGAACTGATTGCAAAAAGTCACCAGACCCTCCCACATCCCAGTCCCTCTCCTCTCCACCCTTCTAACCCTATGGGCTCACAAATGTTCCAGAGGCTTTTATCCTAAGGACATATGATAATAAACACTGACTTCATGCCCGTATCGTATTAAAAGTTGAAATGTGAAAGTAAAATAAGCCAATGCCCTTATCTACACCTGTCAGGCACCTATTTTGATTCCCTTTCCACCCTCAAGTTAATTGATCAGGTATCTAATAGAATTCATGAGGGCGACCTCCTTCCCATCCGCTAGCCTATTATGGATAAGATACTTGCAGGCATTCAAGGGAGGAACTATAAAGATAATTTCAAACTGCCTTGGTAGCTAGTCTTTCAAGTATAAATCAACAAGACACAATGTTAGCAATAAATATAATAAAAGGTTGACTTCTGAAGAGATCACTGGCATAGATTAAATTCATTCATTTTAATTGGAAGGGAAAAAAAGCATTTCCACTCTGTGCTGTGTCTTTCTGCATGGTTTAAATCAAACTTGAATTTTACTGTTCTATAAAATCAAACTTAGCAAGACTATAATTATAGGTAACCATGTACTTTTAAACCCTTCCCCTCCAAAAATCCTGTAATTCTATCATGATTTAAATAACTATGTAGTCTAAAGTTTTTGTTTAACTGCTTTTTACATACACAGAAGTAACAAACATTGTCAAGGGGAATTTTGCTTTGAATCATTTTAGCTTCTGAGGCTTGATTTTCTTTACCATGAGTCTGTACTAAGCCTATGATTTTTCTGTCTGAAACACAAAGGAAGAATTTGGCATTCTTATTTTAGGTCTAAAAGATCTGACTGTACTTTCAAGAACACAGAAGAGAAAGGAACAAAAAGCAGAAACAACGGGAGCTCTTCAAATTCCAAACATCTAGCAAGAGTCTGCCTCTACCTCAAAGCTAGTTTTATTCCAGGTTGGGGACTAGGGATTTAATAAACAAAACTCATTTTATGCTCCTAACAGTCCTATGATGTAGCTATTATCATGACTCGCAGCTGCAATTATCTATTGCTGCTTAGTAAACCACCCCAAACCTTAGTGGCTCACAGCTCTGTGGGTTGATTGTGCTCAGCTGGGCGATTCTTCCTTGGGATGTCTCCCATCTCGTCAGGTGGCAGGAGGGGCTGGAGTCTCCTGAGGAGGCCACTTCTGGGCTGGGCATCCAAGATGCTTCTTCATTCTCATGTCTGCATTTCAATGGGAATGTCTGGGACAGCTGGGACCAGCCAGCATTTCTCTATCCAGCCTCTCTGTGTAGTTAGCTCAGGCTCCCTCACAGCATGGTGAGTGTTCTAAGACAGGCAGTAAAAGCTGCTAATCTCTTAAGGCCCTGTGTGGAAATTGACATACCAGCTCTTCTGCTGTATTTCATTAGTCAAATAGTGACAGAGCCCACCTAGATAAAGGATAAGGGGCAGAGACAAACAGCTCACATTCAGTGGGTAACAGTGTTAAAGAATTTGTGGCTAATCTGGAATTACCTTTATGACAAGAAAACAATGTCTTGGGGTAAAAATTCTTCCAAGGTCACATATCCCATAAAGAACAGAAAGGATGAATAACATTAAAATAGCCAGGATGTTCACAATGAGAAGCTGTCCTGTGATGTAATGCTACAAAAGGGATTTGAATTTATCTCTTTCCCACTGCTTCCTTTCCCCCTACCTCTCTTATTTGAGCTGAAAAAAAAAAAAAAAAAAAAAAAGAGGGTGGGACCTAAAATACAAAAAACTTGAAGAGTAAAGAAAGTATAATGCCAAGTTCTTATTTTGCTCAACAACTGGGATGTCCATCACCTTTGATATTTAGAGTTGATCTTTCCTCTGAGAGCTTCCAAAGACAATTCAGTTTCTGGAAGTCCTTAGGATAGCCGTAAACTCGATAATATTTATTGAATGTCTGGGCCATCGGTATACCAGGCACTATATTCTGGGTCCCGAGTTGACATAGGTTAACAAGATAAACATAATCTCTCCATCATTTTAGTTATTTTTAGCACAGGAAACAAAGAAATGAATGAGCAATTTCAGATCAGTGTGAGAAAATTCTTTGTTAGAGAAAATTCCTAGAGGAGCTCTAGGATTACGTGGTGGGACTGAAGACCCAGACTGTGGGAGTCAAAGAATGAGTAAACATTGCATGGTTGAAAAGTTCATGTGTTTTATTCAGACGTGTGTGTGTGTTTGTATACAGCCGCACATATGCACATGTATGTTTGAGTATGAAGTAGGAGTCTTCGAGGTGGGGAGAGTGGACTAAGATGGGTTAGTCTGTAGAGGAAATAGCACACACCACAAACAGTAGGTGATGAGTAAATATTTGTGGATTATGAATGAATGAGTGAATGAAAGTAAAGGCATTTCCATGAGAGAATGAATTCGAGAATAGAGACTAGCTCCTGATGGGCAGAAAGAGAAAGAGTTCAGTGATTTCAAAGGCAGAGCTTAGATATTGACAACACAAGTCACACAAGTTGTGTAGTCTTCCCATCGCACTTGGGGCGCAGCCCCAAGGAAATCAAACAAGTTTCTCCTCAACCCAAATCACCAAGGTATGTTCCCAAATAAGCCAGCCCCTCCTTACTATCCAGGGCTTGGCAAGAACCAGACACACACACACACACATATACATATATAAGGTATATATATATACTTTTTTATCAGCCCTGCTAGCTTAATGAACAGCTCTAAGCTATTTATTTTTTTTTTATTTTTAAAGGATAGGTGCAGGCAGGAATGAAGGTGGACAAGCAAAAAGGCAGAAAGAGAACAGAGGGAGAGGCACTTCCTTTGTTTTTTATTTAGTTGTTCACATTGGTTCATCTCCCCAGCCTGGGGCTTGAACCCAGAACCTTGGGATGTTTGTGAGACTGTTCCCAGGTATACTATAACTGCTAGGCCACCAGGATACAAACAACTCTAAGCTATTTTAAATAGCAAATTATTTAATACAGGAATTTATGAGAAGTGTTGGAGTGTTGAACTCTAGGCTGGGGCTACAGAAATGTCTCCCAGAACCGCAGAACTGACCAACCTATGGAGCTGCCACCATGTTCATAAATAATAAGATGAATGAAAAAGTTTCCACTGCTGCCACTTCTACCAGCTCTCAAAATGTGTAAAACTAAAGACTGGACTTGGCAGAAAAGCCCGAGAACTCCATAATGGAGCCTGGCAGAAAAAGAGTAACCAAACTGTAAAGAGATAGTATCCTGACTTGAAAATCTTATCTGAACGCATCCAGTTAATGAGATTCATTGTTATCTAACACCCAGGCTCCAAAATAGTCTTAGAAATATGTTTTCCCCTCTAGACTTGACAACACATAAAGACACAAGAGAAATGGACAGAAAGCTAGCTGAGTGTAAACCTGCCATTCTTCAAGACGTCTCCAGCAACCCAGAGAACATGAAGATCCAAAAAGGAAAGATCAGGCCCCACCTGACGTTTAATTTTCAATTTTCAATTGTATAAGAGAGAGTCAAGAAGGTGACTCCAACTCCGTAAGCTGAATCTTTGGGCCTCAATGCAGAGCCCATCTAAGAGCTTCAACAAATCCAACTGGTGGTAATGCCATAAAACTCAAGACTTCCCAGGGTTCCAACCAAGATTCAGACTTATTTGTTGCAAGTCAACAGTGATAAATATACTTGTGGAAATCAAGAAAGCAACAGATGAACAGAAAGAGAACAACAAAAAAGGGAGAGAAGAAATGAAGTAAGATATCAAAAAATGAAGAACATGATAAAGAACTGAATAGAAAGACTCAAGAATAGGATAAATGGAGCCCTCAAAAGAATCAAGCAAAACAGTAAAGAGAAAAAAGAATGAAAAGAAATAAAGAGAGCATTCGAGATCTACAGGATAACATCAGAAGGAACAACAGTAGCATCATAGGGGTCCCAGAAGGAGAAAAAAGAGAAAAGGGCGCAGAAACTGTATTTCAAGAAATAATAGCTGAGAATTTCCCTAATCTGAGGAATTAAGAAAGCTCCAGACCCAGGAAGCTTATAGAGTTCCAAATAAAAGAAACCCAAACAGAACTATGCCAAGATACATTATTATCGAAATGTTAAAAATACATGATGAAGAATCTTAAGAGCAGCTAGAGAAAAACAAGGTACGTACAAAGGACTCTTCATAAGATTGTCAGCAAATTTCTCAACTGAAACTCCACATGTCAAAGGGAAAGGCATGATATATTCAAAGTGCTGAAAGAAAAGGATTTTCAACCTAGGATACTATACCCTGTGAGATTATCATTCAAAACTGAAGGAATGATAAGAAAAGTTTTTCAGATAAAGAAAAGTTAAAGAAATTCATCACCATAAAACCAGCTCTACAAAAAATACTAAAGGAAGCTCTGTAACGTGTAAAAAACCTCACCTGAAAAACAGTATGACAGCAAAATATAAAAAGTGTGAAGGAGGAGAGGAGAATAAAAATGTGGATGACTACAATGGTTGTAAGACTAATCTTCTTTCAAATAAAAATAGGAAATAAAAACAGAATTATTAATGTTACTATCAGGGTAACCTCAAAACACACCTCCAGGGAAAAAACAAAGAAGAAAACAAAAGGGAAACCAATCAAAACATAAATAAACCCAAATACTTAAGAAGAGAAAAGGAAGAACAAAGGAACTGTCTGTAACAACAATCAGAAGACAAATTTCAAAATGACCATAAACAGCTACATATCAATCACCCTGAACATTAATGAATTTGAACTCACCAATCAAATGACACAGAATGGTGAAATTGATTAAAAGGTATAACCCAAACTTCTGCTGCATTCAGGGAAGTCACCTTCTATCTAAAGAGTAATAAAGAATAAAAGTCAGTTGTTGGAGGACAGTTCTACAGTCAAATGGCAATTTAAAAAAAAAAGGAGAAAGAGGCCTACTTTGAATAAAACAGACTTCCAACTAAAAAGCATAACAGAAGATAGAGATGGGCATGATATAATCAGATCAGGTGTGCTCAAGGTGTCAATTCAACAAGAAGACATAATGCTTATTAACATATATGCACCAAAAGAAGGAGTATCAAATATATTGTATTGACAGAACTCAATAATAGTAGAAGACTTCGACATGTCACTTACAACAATGGACAAATCGACCGGGAAGAAAATAAACAGGAAAACAGCAGCTTTAAATGATCATTTGGAACAGTTAGTTCTGATAGACATATACCAAATGCTTCATCCAATGACTACAGGTTTCACTTTCTTCTCAAGTGCACATGGAACATTTACAAGGACAGATCATATGTTGGGGCACAAATCAAGTCTCAACAAATTTACAAAGACTGGAATCAAACCAAGCATCTTCAGATTTTTAGATAATCAGTCTACCAAGCCTAAACCTGGAAGAATAAAAAACCTGAACAGAAAAATCACAAACAAGGAAACTGAAGAGATAAACAAAAGTCTCCCTAAAAATAAAAGCCCAGGACCAGATGACTTTTCTAATGAGTTTGAACAAAACTTCAGAGAAGAATGAATACCTATTCTTCTCAAACTCTTCCAAAATATTGAAATATCAATATCACTAATATCAAAAGTCGATAGAGACATCGTCAGAAAGAAAATTTCTAACCGATATGTCTAATAAACATAGATGCAGAAATTCTCAACAAAATATTAGTAAGCCAAATCCAACAATGCATTAAAATGATCAACCATCATGACCAAGTGGCATTTATCCCAGGAATGCAAGGATGGTTCAGCAGATATAAGCTTATTAATGCAATATACCATATCAACAAGAGAAAGGAAAAAAAAACATGACTACATGCAGAAAAAGCCTTTGGTAAGATCTAACATCCATTTATGATAAAAATCCTGCATAAAGTGGGGATAGAAGGTATATACCTCAATATAATAAAGGCCATATATGACAAACCCACAGCCAATATCATAGTAATGGTGAAAAATTGAAAGCATTCCCTTTAAGGTCAGGAAAAAGACAGGCTATCCACTCTCACCACTGCTATTTAACATCATATTGGAGGCTTTAACTTTTTTTTTAGGCAAGAAAAATAAATGAAAGGAATCCAAATTGGAAAGGAGGAAGTAAAACTATTATTATTTGCAGATGACATGATTATATATATTGAGAACCCTAAAAATTCTATATCAAAAATCTACTAGAACTAATCAGTGAATACACTAAAGTGACAGGCTACAAAATCAATGCACAAAAATCTGTTGCATTTTTATATGCAAACAATACAGTAGAAGAAAATGAGATTAAGAAAACCACACTGTTTAAAATAGAAGTAAAAAGAATCTAATAACTTGGAATATACTTAACAAAGGAGGTAAAAGACCTATAGAATGAAAACTACACATCTTTCTTAAGAGAAATAGAGAAGGACACAAAGAGATGGAAAGACACCCCGTCCTCATGGCTGGGAACAATCAATTTGTTAAAATGATCATCTGACCTAAAACAATATACAGATTTAATGCAATCTCCATTAAAATTCCTTGGACTTATTTCCTGGAAATAGAACAAAAAAATCTTAAAATGTATATGGAACAACAAAAGACCCCAAATAGCCAAAGTAATCATTAGAAAAAAAGAATAGAGAGATTACAGTCCCAGACATTGAGCTATACTAGAAAGTGATAATGATCAAAATAGTGTGGTACTAGAATAATAATAGGGGCACAGATCAGTGGAATAGAACTGAATCACCATAAACTGATTTGCTTACATACAGTCAGTTAATCTAAGACAAAGGAGTCAAAAGCACACAATAGAGAAAGGAAATCTCTTCAATAAATGGTGTTGGGATAAGTGGACAGACACATGCAAAATAATGAAGCTAGATTAGTCTATAACACTATTCACAAAAATTAACTCAAAATGAACTTGGACATGAGACTGGAAACCATAAAATTATTGGAAGACAACATAGGAAAGGCATTCCATGACATCAGCCTTAGCGAGATCTTTGGGGGCTCAACTCCAGCGTCCAGGAAACAAAAACAAAAATAAACAATTGGTACTACATTAAACTAAAAACTTCTTTACAGCGAAAGAAAACATCACCAAGCCAAAAAGACAACCTGCTACCTGGAAAGAGATATTTGCTTTCCCTATTTCTGAGAAAGAATTAATATTCAAAATATACAAAAACTCATTAAATAATATGAAAAAGGCCATGTAATGAAAAAATGGGAAGAGGAATTGAAGAGACGTTTTTTCCAAAGAGGATAGAGATGGCCAACAGGCACATGAAAAGGTGTTCCTACTTGCTGACTGGAAATGCAAATCAAAACACCAATGAGATCTCACCTAACACCTGAGAGATTGGCTATTATCCTAAAGTCTGGAAACAACAAGTGATGGTGAGGATGTGGTGAAAAGGGAACACTTTCACACTGATGGTGGGAGTGCAAATTGGTGCAACCTCTATGGATACAGTATGGAGAGTTCTCAAAAAGTTGAAGATGGAAATCCCACATGATCCCACGGCAACATATTTATACTAAGTGGATAGCTTTTCTCCTATGGCTTCCTTCCAGAAAGAGAGATGCTAGTGTTCTCACCCCCGGCCCTGCATCTGGTCCACTGCTCCCTTACCTTCCATGGCACTTGGACAGTACTGAGGGAAAGGGAAGGTGATGGCTGCCTGCACGTGGAATTATGAAGTAGTAGCAAACACAGGAGGCATGCTCTGTGCTGAGAGCTACTTATTATAGTGCTTTGAATATTCGGTTTTCTTTTTTAAAGGAAAGGTGCAGGCAGGAGTGAAGGTTGAGTGGGCAGGCAGGCAGGATAAGAGAGGAGGAAGCAGCATTTATTTTATTTAGTTGTTCATCCTGGTTGTTCTACCCCATCACCCCTGGAAGCTAGACCTTGGGTGTAAGGGGACTGTGCCCAGGATACCAAACCACTAGGCCACCAGGGCGTGCCTTAATATTCCATTTTAAAGACTGAAAAAGAACCATAGCTCAGAAATAGCCTCTGGATTAAAGGGGGAGGGAATTTACTTTGAACTGCTCATTTCCTGAGAGATCTCTGAGTATGGAAACAAGGGCAGAAATAACTAAGCAAAATGCAGTGCAGTATCTTCATCCAGTGACTCTCTGCAATGGGTAATAGTTGTCTCACAGTTCTGCATATTCCACCACAGAGAGTTATGCCTAAGCAATTTTTTTTTAATTGTCAACCTTCCTTTTAGTCAAGGCCAAACTAAAAAAAGATCACTAGCTTCAATAAGACTAGGTAGGGGGGAAGGCAGATCGAAACTCAAATGAAAAGGCTACACACACACTTCTTGCCATTAAATAGATCATCTACTGACTAGAACACTTCAAGGATCTTAAGTCCCTCCAGTGTGCTCTCCCTCCCCTTCCCACATACCTCTGCTGGTTTCTATGGTAGCAAATAGCCCATATAACCCCCCTTTCCACATTCGGGGAGAAAGAAGGGCTAGTGTTCTGCAATTATATTCCCTTGCTACTCTATCAGATTTTATCTCTCTTATTTTGGAAGGTTTCCTCCACCCTCTGTCTCTATTTCAGTACAATACGTAAAAACCAAAGGTTAAAAAAAATAGTTATCTTTTTCATTCAGGGCAAAATCTGAGATTTTCTTTGCCTCTCAATGATCCCACTCTTAATAGTTCAATTCATTTCACTGGGATCATAGAACACCTAGCTGATAAGCAATCTGATGACAAAACTCAGAATAAATTCAAGTTTTAAGCACTACTTTGGAACAGCTCATGATTTTGCAGTGTTTTCACTGAGTGTGGAGAAACTCAGTTCACATATCTTCAGTCTTAAAGATCATTGAACAACTTTAAAAACTGACATTACTACATTATTACCAAAGCCATTGTTAGAGTTCCCTTCCCTTGGTTAAATGAAAATTCTAACAATATTTCAATTAGTGCTAATGTTCTTTGAGATCATTTTCTGCTTCTTGCCTCCAGTAAGAAGAAACCTACGACCCTGTCCCTGTGTCCCTTCTCCCTTGAATCTATCCCCTGTACAGAAAACAAAGGAGCAGAAAGAATGAGTATTTGGCCTTGGTCCCATAGGACTGAGTGCTCTTGAGGATATTTGACAAGATTCTGTGATCAGGAGACATACAAGAAGATTCAGAAAGATTCAGACAATATAGCCAATTGTTGAACAGAGTGCTTTGGTTTCAAATTCCTAAGTAGATTGGATACACCTAATATTTGCCCTTTAACTTCCCCTGGGGGTGCCTTAAAGTTCACAGATGGATGCTTTAGGCTTCCTTTTTTGTCTTTGCAAGAAAGGCAAAGTCTCAGCTCCTTAGCATAATGTACTATTAAGCAAAAAGGAAACTCTTCATAAATATCCACTAGGATAGCTTCACTTCCCCCCATTCTCCAAATCACCTGGAAAGCAAGGAATTAAGTTTTGTTTGAAGCCCAAACCACTGGTTCTCATTGCTTTCATCTGATTCTCAAGATTACAGTAACTGTCTAATACTTTCTAAGCCCTAATTAGCACCATTGTCTCAGGCCATTCAGCAGTGTAAATGATGGAAGAGGAGCCCAAGAGAAAAAGAGTTATGCATTTACTTTGGTTGGTGAAATTCATCACCCCTAACAAACATTTACTTTGTAACATCAGTCTATGGAAATTTAGGATTTTTCACTGTGATCTCTAATGCCTTTGTCTTCTGATTAAAAAAATAATGGATAGGAGAGGAGAAAATTTTGATGCAGTGGTTTTTAGGAAATGCACCAATGACTCATGTACTCACTTGATTTAACAAGAGCACGGATTTCTAAATAAAGAAACAATTCAGGCCTGGAATAGAAGCTTCACACAGCAGAGCCTGGAGTGTGGAGGAATTACACATTCCAAGCACGAGGAACACGAAGATTGGTATGCCAGGCCATCTCTTCTGGGAGTGCCCTGTGAAGCCCATTATTAATTCACGTGGAATGTAAGGCTGTCCACTCAGGACTGAAGTGTTTAAAGATAGGGCACGTCAGGGTGGTTTAAGACAACTCTTAACTGGCTCTAAAAGCAACAGCCACAAAAAACCGGAACTCTTTTGCAAAGAAGGTGGACACCCACACAATCTGGAGAATATATATTTAGCTCAACGGTAAATAAATTATTACAGATTTGTGCCATGCAATACAGCAATTTCCAATGAGATTAGGCATACGAAAGTGACTTGTAAATGATAAATGTAATAATTTTCTATAGCTTCATGACGAGAGTAAAGCAAAGAGTTATTTTTCCAGCCTGGACTGTCCCTTAATCAATTGTTGGTAAGCGGTTTTTTTTTTACAACTCAAACTCTCCCCCAAATTCCTGCCTACCTGGGTCAAGATGGGGAGATTAGCTGGAAAGACCACTCTGAAGACTTTCTTGTGTTCATTTGTCAAAACATGCAATAGAGCCAAGGATCAAGGCATTCTTCGTGCCCCGTCTGCAGGCAAGAGATGGGATCGTTTCTCTTGGACAAAGTATTCCACTGTGTTGTCAACCAGACCCACGGTGATCTTCGGGCAGAATGCGCAGGCTCCCTGTGGTCACTGCGCCTGCCCACCGAGAACACGGCAACATCCAGTGGGCGGTCCTGGGTCTGCAGGTCCAGGAGCTTTGCAACAAATTGGCCAAGCAGGGGTCACTGGGCAGGTGGCCCTTCCACTAGGAAACAGCCTGAGCCCTAGGAGGCCCCTTCCAATGTCTGCCTTCCTCTTTCCCTCCTCCCCAGCCCCTTCTCCAGGCCCAGCGCCTCTTGGACTCCTGCTTCAAGGTTGAATTCTTGGTCATTTGACATGCTGCATTGTTTATTGTTTGAGTATGTTCTAGAGCATGAGCTGCTTTTTTTTTTTTAACATGAAGAAGAAGGCAGGCAGGCAGACAGCAAGGGAAAGGAGGAAGGAGTTTTTTAAATTTTTCATTATTTGTTTATTTTAGCTGTTCCCCCCCACCCCACTCCCGGCCACTAGATATGAACCCGGGTCCTTGGGCTGTGTGTGAACTGCGCCCCAGACGTGAGCATACAACATTGCCACCAGGGTGAGCCAAGTGTGAGCTTCTTAAGAGAGTTTGTTTTCTCAGAACCTGGAAGAGACAAGCTCCTGGCACACAGCAGCGCTGAAGGGGTGTTGGGAATGAATGCAGGCGTGCATGCATGAGCCTGTGGGTTTTGCGCACTGAGAAAGGAGGCAGGGGAAGAGCCTGAGGAAGTGGAATTGGGGAAGGGGTTGGGGTGGAGGCGGTCAGGACTGAAGGGACCAGAGGGGAGGGTGGGGAGGGGAACACATTGACTTTGGCGCTGAGAGGCTCCCTGGCCCGTGTAGGCTCACTGCTTCCACTGAGGCCAATAGATGGACGAAGAGGAGAAGCTTGACATCTGAGGTGGATGCAAGTGGCAAAGAGAGAAGGAGAGAGCTGCCTGAGGGCTCTGGTGTCTCGGGGAGCTAGAGTTCAGCTCAATGGCCCAGAATGGGGCTTGGGACTAGCATGGTAGTAGGAATGGAGGAGGACAGACAACCAAGTTAGATTCACTAAATATGCTTGGAGAAACCCACAGACCAGCTGAGATGAGAGAAGAGGGATGTGGGGTGTGTGGTTCACACAGCAACATTCTCTGTGGGAAGCAGAAAGGAGAAAGGGGGGTGGCATCGCAGAGACCGAGGAGGTGAGTTTCTGTAGGATCTGGGCACTGGCCAACGGGGAATCTAAGTGGGGGATGTCCATGGGAGCCTGCCTGGAGGAAGGGTAATAATGAAGGTTTCCCAGAGCCTTCCCTTGGCATTCACACCAAGATGGCCTGTGAGTAGACATCAGACTGGACTCAGCTCGCAAGAGCAAGGACTGCCTGTCTGGTTTTCATTTTTTTCACCTCTATCTTCTCCACGCCTAGGAAGTCCCTGGTTTGTATTAAGTTCTCAAAACAAGAAAAAAGCTGCTGAATAAAATGAATAAACAAAGCAGATTCTCTGCACGAGCTGGCAGATATGGTTTTCTATTGTTTACTGTCCTATGTGGGTCTTCTCCTGGTCTTAGGGAACTTACATGCCTTCCCCTAGAGTGATTAGAAGCAATGCCATATCCCCAGCATAATTCAAAGTGTTCCGCATGTCCTAACTCGTTTTCTTGTCACCTTGAACTGACAAGACAAGGCTCACAGTTTTGGTATTTCTGTCTACAGATGTGGACTCTGGGCCCAGAGAGGTAGGCAGCTTCATCAAGACGACACAGCTCTGAAGGGGGAAGGTCGTCTTGGAACTCAAGAGTTCCACACACTGCCTTCTGCCCACTTCGCAGCAGGCCTTGCTGCCTAGCAACAGGGGCAAAGTCCCCTCTATCCGCAGCCTTTATCTCACCTTTTTATCTTTAATGCAACTTGCAGGTGAAGGAGGTTTGAATTTGGAATGGAATGTGTGAAATGCAAGGATGAAGAGGGCCTGGGTTTGGGAAGAAGACTGGAGTAGGGGGCGGGGGTGGCTGTGTAGTGTGGTGGCTGCGAATGTTAAGATGACTTCTCAGCGTGCCCTGGTGGAGTAGCAGTTAGGTCCACCACCTCCAAAGGAGCACAGTCCATGTACATCCCAGGGACCTGAGTTCACATCCCAGGTCCAGAGGAACAACCAATGTGAGCTAAGTAAAAATAAAAGTGTTTTCTTCCTCTTCTCTCTTTCTGCCTGCTGGCCTACTCACCTTCCTTTCTGGCTGCACTTTCATTAAGCATAAAACAAAACAGAAACAAAAAAAAACTTCTCATAAGAGCACTTCTCCCTAGAACCTTGGGGGTCACAGCTAAAGGATAGTGACCAGGATGTAACCTACATTGGTTTATGGGCAGAGCACAGAAAGCTTAGCCTAGCTGCCGGGAAAGCACCATGACAGCCAAAGACTCAGCCTGCTCCTGTGGGGAATAAGGAAAGAGTATCACATCTTGAATTTAACTTAAGCAGTCAGTTCAACTATCTCTTCATTTTGCCCAAGAGTCTCAAAGCCCAAAAAAGAAGTCACTCTGAATTGAGTCTGTAGAGTGAAATTCAATTTAACTCCGTAAGTGAGGTACTCTGCAAGGAGCTTTAGAAAAACGAAACGTGGCATCCTCTATTTCTTGGTGTTTTGCTTTTTCCACCTACCTGTCCTTCTCTTATGTAACACCAGCCCCATCCCCATTCACAGTAGGATTATGCTTCACAATAGACCCCGTGCTCAGTGACCAGCAACACATTTGCTGAACGCTGGTGGCTGTTGACAAATGCCACAGCTCCGCCTCTGCATTTAATCATCCACAGGGCCTTCAACTGCTTCGTATGTTCTGTCCATGTGACTATTATGTATAAGGAATAGACTCAGCAGGAGGTTGAAAAAGAGGATTTTATTTCTTTCTTGAACAGAAAGTTCATTCTGCTTCTCTGGCAAACATATTAGCTTCATTTGTCCTCATCAGTCTGATGTTGAAAACCTGGTGCTTTTTCAAATGTTAAAAGAAAAAAGATGACCCTCAGGAAATATTAGGAATTTAACTATGAAGCAGAGTCAGTTATGTTGATTTATTTAAATCGCCAGGTGTGTGTCAGACAATGTGAAGGTCACTGAAATAATTGGCCATAATCCCCGTCCCCAAGGAAATGACAGATGCAGCTGCTGCCTCCCTTCATTAGGAATCCTGCCTCCCCTAGTTAGAAAGCAGGATCTACAGAGAAAAGAATAGCTGGAACATTATGATGCATAAAAATCATGTCAAATTGGACTAGGAGGAAGAAGATCAGCGAGGCTAGAATCACCAGAGGAGGTTCTTGAAGGAGCTGGGAATCAAGCTGGATCTTAAAGGATTAGTAGGCTGATCACATTTCCTTGAGACAAAAACTGGACATTGGGATAGTAAGAAATGGGATGGGGTTCTGTACTGATGACTGAGGGGAGGGGAGGAGGCAGAGCAATCCGAGCAGGTGCAGAGCAGCCGGGCCAGCAGCAAGTAAGCACTATGCATGGTTGATCATATGATAACAACATGTGGTCTGAGAGAACTTCATACAAATGGCCAGAGCCGGAGCAACAAATTTTGTCAGCTTATGCGAAAAGTAAATTTGGCACTCCTAGAAGCCCTCCTCTCAAGACCCTGCCTAAAAACACCTACCTCTTTAGCCATCCCAGTGCCAGAAATGCCCAATATCCTTCACAGTGCCAGAGATAATCCCCACAGTGCCAGAGATAATCCTCCATAGTACTTACCTTTGACTTGACCACGCTGCAGTGTTCTGCTGTCTTTGAATGAACAAACAGGCACATGGTGGGGAATCCTCTTCTCTCAGACTCTGCTTCCTCACAGGTGCAGAACAGCAGCAGCGGCCGCAGCCTGCTGCGGTCAGCTTTGGCAAGGAACATCTTTAAAGCAGGGCAAAAGGGACAGCTGCTTTTGGGGCCCCTCAATATATGGGGGCCCTGGGCAATTCAACCGTCCTTTTTGCCCTGTATTAAAGACTACCCTAGTTTATTTAAAATGGTACAAAATTGACATTTCTATTAAAACGACAGGATGGTCAGGAAATATGAAAAAAACCCAACAGCAGTACTGTCCCATAAAAAACAGTATTTATGATCATTAAGCATGAGTAAAATTTGGATGAGAGGGTACATTTGAAGGAGGAGTGAATGGACATTGTGAAGAGGGGTGGACAAGGCTGATCTGACAGCAGGAATTGTGTTGGGATGTAGTGGGAACTGTGCTTGGGTAAGAAAGCTGTTACCAGATTATGGAAGAATTTGGAAGCTGGAAGTCAGGGCATGTAGACTTGAGTCTTGGTATTTGTTAGTACCCAACCCCAGTGGGGAAAACTCAGCATTCCAACATGTATCATGTGCTCTCACAGGATCAGTTCCCCAGCTGACAAGAGATGCACTCCAGAATCTGGTAATACCAAAGGGTTGAGGAAGCCAAGGAATTAGGAGAAGAAAAGAAGCCGAAGCATGACCAAGCATCTACTCATAAGCAAAATATATTGAGTGCAGTGATGAGTTTCCCAATTCCAGTGGGTTTTTACTCATACTGTTCGCTATGTAAATGACACTCTAGAGCACCAGGTCATGTAAATGTGAATGATGCCTTCGGAGCTGTGCATCAGGGTGGCCTGGATTGCATGCCTACTGTGTGCCAGGCACTGTTGTTAAAGTGTGGACAATGATAGTTCAGAATTCAAGGGCAAGTCCAAGCACAGGAACCATCCAAGAACAAGAAGTGTATATGCAGGGTAAATCCTGCCAGACCCCAGAGACTGGTCACCTCTGTTTGTGCCTACTCACTGCCATCCTCCTATTTAGAAGACATGTGAAGAAAGCTGAAGGTGGAGAGTGATGGAGAGAGGTGCAAAGAATAGCACAGTCCAATGGGGAATGGCAGGGGCGGGGAGGGGAAACAAGTGGGGGCGGAGCCCACCGGATGATGGGGAAGAACACTTGGTGATGTGGTGGAGGGCCAGGTGTGTTGACACATATCTGAGGAATGGGGAACCTATACATATGAGTTTATTGTAATTTGCAAACATTTTGTTAATTATTAAAAAATTAAATCACAGTCATGGACAGTTGCTAGATTTAGAAAGTGTCCTCCGCAAAGCCCCAGGTGGATCGCCTGCCTTCCATGATGAGAGATTCACATGCATACAAAAGGCTCAGCCCCTCTGGACACCGACGAGATGCCTGAAGTGACATAATTCCCAAGCCTGTGCCATGGAGTAATTCATTGACTTGACTCCCTCTGGAAGACTAGCGACAGAGACTCATTCCAAACCTGTGATGACACCTTTCTCTCTACCCCATTAAACACTGACTTGAGTGAGAAAGGTGAAGTTAGAAGCAATTTATAGACTTCCTTGCCCCAATTTCTGCAAAACTTCCACTTTTTCTTCTCATTGGCCACGTGATTTACTGAACTTGAGGTAACAGTCACAGGGCTGGTACCCAGTGAGCACACAGAAGCTTTGGGAAAGTTGGTACTAATGTCACCTTGATGGCAGAGCCATCAGCTTATTGGTAGACTGGCCATAGTGTCACAGCAGCTGTCTAACGTCTTCGACCTCTGGAAGGAGTTGCCATAGAAAGCTCGAGGCAGCACAGCAACAGAGGGCCTGTGCCTTCATCTGCTCCTCCCACTCAGACTAAAGTCCTCGGTCCTTAGTCATTGCTGGAGTCAGCCATGGGGTCAGCATTTAATCCTAAAGAATAATCCACAATGCGTTTAGTTGAGAAAGCAGGATTTGTCTCACTAAGGAAGAGAGGAGCAAGGCAAGCTGTGGTGGTTTTCATTTTAGCTAGGGAGGATGGGAAAACAGTCTCTGTTTTCAAATTATTCAGGATACTGTTTGCTAAAAAAAAAAAAGAAAAAACAAACACAACAGACGTTCAATTCAAACTGGCTTAAGGGTCAGAATGGAATTTACGGGTTTGTATAACTGGAAAATCCCAAGGCAGATTTGGTGGGCTCCGGTATGGGTGGGTTTCCAGACTTGGCAACGTCCACAGGTCCCTGGGTTTTAGGCCTGCTTCTCCTTTCCTGCCTGTTTTCCTTCTCAGGCAGACTCTGGTCAGGTTGTCTCTCAACGCTCCAGGCTGGCATCAGCCACACAGCTCCCAACCTAAAGAGAAGACTTCATTCCCAGTGGCTCCATCAAAAGTTCTAGAATTGAGTCTCATTGGCCTGGTGAGGATTATCTGTCTAATCCAGAGCCTTGGCCAAGAGCAGAGAAAATACAGATTGACCAGATCTAGATCATGTGCCCAGCCCTGGAGCAGAGCCGGTGAGGTCAGGCCCGCTGAATTGCTGGACGAGGAATGACAACAGGCTGGTTCTAAATGGGGAATGAATGCCAGAAAGGTAAAAGAACAGATCTTTAGGACTGCCCAGGTGGAACAATGGTTAGGCTAATTGCCTTCAAAGGAGCTCAGTCCACATACTCCTGGGTTCGAGTCCTGGGTCCAGTGGGAGACAACCAGTGTGAACAACTGAATGAAAATAAAATTAGATGCTTCTTCCTTCTCTTTCTCACCCTCATTCCTGCCTGCACTTTTCCTTAGAACAAACAAACCAAAACACAACTATTTAAACGAACAGATCTCCAAGTCATCTTTCTCTCCAAGTATGAATGAACAACTCATCCAGGATCTTAAATCTTAATTGATCATATGGGATCCTGGCTCAATATAGTGAAGTAGAACAGAGTCTGCCTCTGAGACTTCTGCTTCTCTCTGTCTCTCTCTGTCTCTCTCTCTGTCTCTCTCTGTCTCTCTGTCTCTCTCTCTCTCAGAAAGGAAGGTGACAGACAGAAAGAGAGAGAAGGAAGTATGTGGCCTGTGCACCTTCAGGGGTGACTGACCTAATTCCAACTGCACAAGGGCGCAACCCTTCTGCTTCTCTTGGTGGCATTTAGTTGTCTCTCTGCAAGACAGAAAAATGGAATTTAGATGACATTTATAGAAGGACTTTCATATCTAATAACTGACCCACATGCAGTGGACAATCAAAACTTCATGGGGCTCTTGGTGTAGGGTGGAGATTTTTTTATCTCCAGGGCTAAGTTCTGTCTTTGTGATCTGCTTCCCGTGAGAATCTAAACAGGCTAATTGAAGGAATTGCTATATGCTCCCTACCTCAAAGGCTGGTGGAGGTGTGTACAGTTGAAATTATGAGAAAGTATTTGACAGATTGTTGTTAGTAATAATAATAGCTATAATTTACTGAAACCCTATTATGTGTGAGACAAAACATGTATTGCTTATATTGCTTTCATTTTAAAGTTAAGAAAAATGAGTACTCAAGAATCTAAGGAAATTATCTGTAGTCACATAATCATGGTGGCTTAGTCTCAGGGCAAGGTGAGGGCTCAGGAATTAGAAGTAGTTACAAGACCAGAGGAGCCAGACTCCTCTGAGCCAAGGGGATGCTAGCCAGGACCGAGAACCCCTTTCCTTCATCTAGTTTGAGGTCCACAGTACACCTAGGATTTGAACCCAGATCTTTTTGACTCCAGTGCCTACATCCCCTCTACCATGTTGAATGGCTTCTGTGGCAGATACCGTAGGCTGCCTCCAAAATCCTGCCCCTTCCTCACCAACCTTTCTTTCTTCCTAACCAACAAGATCCCATTTTGTTCTGGGTAGAAATGTGCCCAGCACCCAAAAAATGCATCATGATTGAGCTAAGTCAATTTTAACTAACCCTTTTCCCTCTGTTAGACCGTTTCTCCCTACGTTTCTTTGCCACAGGAAGTGGCAATGTGATATAAAGAGAAGTCTTCTGGGAGTCACCTTCTGTCCATTAAACAGAATTACAGTTTTACCCCTCCCCATTCTTTTCTGCTTGGGACATTAGTGTAAAGACAAAAATGTCTGGAGCTGTGGCAACTGTCTTGTGATCATAAGGAGCCAACACAAGGATAAAAAGCCAACTCAGTGGCCATGGGGAAGTCTGGTTCTTTGTTTATGGCTTTGAATCAATGGGAAAAATAATGATGAAATCACCTCCCTTTAGATTTTCTGTGATTAATAATAATAAATAAGCTTTCACTTCAAATGATTGCTACTAAGTACAATGCAAACTGGCACAGCCTCTGCTTTTAATTTGAATCTTAGGATTAAGGTAATAGCACAGTAAAAAAAAAAAAAAAAAAAAAAAGCACAGTTAAATCGGGGTATTAGAGACCTGAGAGTCAAGGGACATGACTTCTGAGTCCACTGACTAGGTAGTGACCTTGAACCTGGCCCTTCACCGATCCGTACTTCACTTTCCCTTCTATAAAATAGGTTGCTGGGGGAGAACATTTCTAAGGCTCCTCATAATTCTAATGTCCCCTGTGACACATCTGAAGCAGGACCATTTGGCCATCCTGTAGAACACGATCTCTAACAGAAGACAGTGCCTCTGGAGGAAGAGGACTGAGGGTTCCGAGGGTTATTTCTGGGTCTTGACTGGAGGGGCACAAGTAACAGTGGACATATGGGGCCAAGTACTGCTTACCGGAGTTCATAAATTTGTTTTAACCAGGAGTGATATTTGAAATAGCTGCCAACTAGATGACACAAACCTGAGCAATCAGAGGGATCCAGCAGAAGAGACCAGGCTGTCAGCCTGACTGAAGGGCAGCCTCCCTCTCTTCTCCTGCCCTCCACTCCGGCCACAACTTGTTTCCAGCACTGGCTGAAGCGTCCCGCCCTGCTGCAGCTAGGCCACAGCCTGGAGCCATCTGATCTGCCTTGACTTACCAGGAGGCCACCTCC
Source organism: Solenodon paradoxus (assembly GCA_004363575.1). NCBI lineage: Eukaryota > Metazoa > Chordata > Mammalia > Eulipotyphla > Solenodontidae > Solenodon > Solenodon paradoxus. The sequence continues at coordinate 8,884 of RJWH01007771.1, read as the reverse complement.
ACCAGCAGGGCAGCCTGGGTTTCCACTTCTAACACCTTGGCCCTTTCTTGAAAACCCGGAAGATGAATGGTGATCCCTGGAGGTACTGCGGCTTCTGCAACATCCGTCATCCCCACATCCATTCTCCTTCTCCACCTGCCCCATTTCCTATCTCCACTGTGGCCACCACCCACATCACCAGAACCGCTGACGTTCTTGCCTATTGATAAAGAAGATTCCACCAAAATCAAATCTCAGCCACCACCAAGGAGTGCATCTTGGACTGAATGAAGCACTAGCCAGTCCCCTACATTCAGACAACACACCCCTCGCTTCATGGCTGCGCGTCCTCTCTGGTCACTCAGGTGAGGCCTTAATGAAGAAGAATTGCATCCACAGAATCAAGGTCACTGAAAGCTGTCGAAAGGCTGCCTCTCTCTCATGACTTGGGCCATACTACTCGAAATGATCTCTCGAAAGGGGTGTTTTCCGTCTCTTTACCTTTGGCACAGTTCAACAGACCTTTGAGAGTCCTCTCTGGAGCCTCTCTCTCATCCATCCACACTGTGGCTTTGCATGCAGGGCTGCTTCTCCTTCCTCTGCAGGGACGCTGTGACAAATGCACTGTCTTGGAATTGGGAGGTGGCTGTTTTCCTCCCCTAGCACCTCACAGTTAGTTGGTGAACATTTCCATTGCTCACAATGACGCCGCAGACGGTCACTTCCACCACTAAGTCTCCCACGAGAAGCCTCTGCAATCACGCGCCTTCGACATGAGGGCAGTCAGCTCAGATACTGCTACGGCCCCTCACAGGGGCACCTGTGACAGAAAGGCGCTGGCCAAGATGCAGATCCTAAAACCTCTTTATTTTATGAACCAAGTCAAACTGGTGAGATATCTTCTATTCTTTAGTGACACTAAATATACAGCTATGTTTCCCAGGAAGCTTAGATGTGAGATTCATGTGTAACTGAACAGAGTCCTTATCCCAAAGATTCTGGGGTAAGTATTTCATGCCTTCATCGCTCAGTCTTTGTTCGTTTGTCATTGTTTTCATCAGTTTATAGTTTTACTGCATCTTTGTCATTTTTTAATTAATGAATCTCAATCCCCAAGTTGTAAGTAAATAGCTGAAGGAGTAAGAAGAAATACCTACAAATCCTGAGGAAGAAACAGAAGCAAAAACCACACACGCAATTCTGGATTGCAGGAACTGAAGCTGATAGATTGACTAACGCAGTACTTAGGATGTTGGTTAAGGGCAGAGCTGGAGTTAGAAAGTCAAAGAGCCTGGAAGAGCTGTCCCCTTCCTCTCAGTCAGGCTGACTGGCATTTCCTCAGCCAGGATGACAGCGTCTCTGATGTCATCAATGAGGGAGACCACCTCTAACATCATCCAGCTAGGAGGCCACTTTACTGCCATGAGTGAGTCTGGGGAATGAGACAGTGTTGGTGGCATCCAATGGCCACTCTCAACCCTGGTGTCCTTACTGCTTCTGCTTCAGCAGCAGGAAAGGCTCACTTCTCATTTCTCAGTCTTCTTGGCAGCAAAGAGAATGCAACCCAGTTCTGGCCAATGAAACAGTGAGACTTTGCTTTATACCTGGCACTGCCTTGCTCTCCTCACAGGGAGGGTCAGCGCATGAGAGCAAAGCAGCAGGATGTGGAAATGTGGAAGCTCTCTTCTGATTGCTCCATTCTCACAGCAACATAGGCCGACAACTGTTATGGGGATGGAGGTGTTGGGGCGTTGAGAGGGCGGAGAGGGAGTGAAACAGTCTTGGTCCAGGAGTAGGAGGAGGTAAATCAACTAGGGTCTCAAATTAGGATCACTGAGCAGACTCAGGACTGACTTCAGGTTAGAGGTCAAGAGTGCACTGTGAGACCAGTCAGGATGCTCGCCTGTTTCACTTCAGCCTTATGCACCAGTCTGCCTGCAGACACAGAGTAGGACTTCATTAGGGTTCATGTTTTTCCAGGAAAGTACAACAAAAAGAGAGGGAGAGGGGGCTTAGGGGTTTTGCAAAGAGTGACTATAAATAAACTGGGGATGAAGAGAATTGAGAAATGGAGATAGGTGGGTGCAGTGAACTGTTTGTGGACTTCGTAGAGGCTCTGATGTCAGGAATGGGTTGGGGTGAGCTATAAAGGGAAGGGAATAGTGGAAGGTTGTGGTCAGAGGGGGCATACCTGAAATTGAGATGCAGAAGGCGTTACAATTGTTGTCATGACCAGCTTATGATCAAGACGCTGTGTATCTTTACCAGCAAAAATTCAGGTAAAAGAAAGTATTCTGTCCTTTTTTTCTTGAATTTAGATGACCAGACCTCAGGCCTGAAACCCCAACAAACTTCCCAACAAACAGACTCATTTGAGTCAGTAATTGCCCCCTTTTCTCCATGTAGCAGAGTTTCATAACCTCTCTTGTGATTAGCAAGCTTCCTGTGGGAACCTGCTTCAGAAGGAACCCCAGCACCAGACATGCCAGGACAGGACCTCGGTGAGGAGGACTTGGGGGATAGGTGGCTTAGTCTTAGGACAAGGTGAGGGCTCAGGAATTAGACGTCATTATAAGGCCAGGTGGAGCCAGGTTTTTCAAAGTCAAGGGGATGTTCTTCAGGACTGAGAACCCCTCAACTATCCTGAAGAAGTCCCCATTTGGAGATGGAGTTGAAAGCAGAGAAATGGAGTAAAGCTGTGCCTGGCTGTTAACGGTTAGAAAGTGAGGGCTGAGGGCCAAGCAGTACACTGTATTTAGTCAGGACTCCAGAGTTGGAAGGAACTTTATAGGACATCTCTTGGGTTAGGTGTGACTACCTGTGAAACAGGTCTTAGGTGGAAGTCTCAGGTCCACAGTAGATGTCAGGACAGCTCCACAAGTGTCAGGGACCTGGGTTCACTGTCTTTACCCATTTCCTACCTGTGGTTTCCATTCCAGTGATGTTATTTTCAGCAAGTTGCTTCAATTTTCTGAGGTTCAGTTTCTTCACCTGAAGACTGGAACTAACAACAATATGCTTCACTGACCTAATAAGATAACCGATGGAAAGTAGCTTTTGCACCAGTGTGGACAAAATAAAACTTAGCTGTTACTGCTTTTGCTCAGAACTATTAAAACGCCAAGTATATAGCTAGAGCTTAATAAATAATTGTTGAATTAATTATTATCTTTATTATTGTTGCTGCCACACAATATTCACAAGCTAAATCTAGAACCCACTGCATTTACGCAGCACCTAGGTAGGGCCTGGTTTGCTAAACCTGTTGGTACTTCTGGTCGACCAGTTGTCTGAATTGGAATTGACCTGGGAAGCAACCATCTAACAGTTGATGGAAGAACCAGTTCATATTGGCCCAGCAAAGCCCAAGGACTGCTGCTTCAGCCAGACCAGACGTAGCTAATGGCTTTTGTTCGCCTGCCAAGTTCCCCTGCCTGTCCTCCTCTGGGAAGAAAAAGCAGACATGACTGAATCCTTGGAAGGCCAAAGGGTAGGAGCCTGGGAAAGGGAGGGAGGGGTCAGTCTCCAAAGGGGACCCTTCTCAGTGTTCTGAAGGGGAGTCTTTTCCTTTCCTGTAACCTTGGCTGCCTCCACACGCACAATCTTGGCTTCAGACGGCCAGCACTTCCCTTCTCCCAGAGTCACTGAAGGATTGTGGTGAGAAAGCTCACAGAAGTCAGAACAAGCCTGGTGATATGAAACCCATATGAACACTTGGCAGAGGCCCATTTCAATCTAAGGGGCCTCCCCGACTTCGTCGAGAGCACCACACACCAGACTGCTGTGAGGTTGGGGGCCCGGCTGCTGGCTCCCATTCCACGGAGACAATTACAAGGGAAAGAGAAATAAGGAAGTCTGCCAGTCTCTTTTCTATACCTAGATGTTTCCAAAGGCTCAGAGACAGAGTGATGTCAGGCACTTCAAGTGATGAATATTTATTGAGTGCTAGCTACCTGCCAGGCTCATTCGCAGTGGTTCTCCTTTCTCTTCTTACTGCTTTCCTGTCATGCTCACCACATGCCTTATTCCCATTTCAAAGCCGAGGTCTGATATTTATGAAAGTCAAAGAGCCAAGGTTACACAGCCAACAAGCGGTAAGCAGCCAGCAGACCCATCTGGCTGAGAGCCTGGGCCTTTGACTGTTACAAAGCTCTCTTCCAGTTGACCTTTTGATTATTTCAAACACATATACCAACAACTTTTTGCCTCATGGCTAAGCTTTCAGAAACAGTTGTTTCACATTCTAGAGAGAAGCTGAGTCATGTTTTCCTTTCAATTTATTATTTAATCTTTGAACAATACTCTAAGATGCCCTGTTATTTGTACCTGCAGTTACTATATCTCAAAACCACTGGGGTGGGACGGAGACTATTTTCTTGATCTATCAATAATGTGTTGATAAAATGAAGTGTCCTAAGCAGTCAACAAAGGGAAAAACAAACAAACCTAATTCAGGAAGTGAAATCAATCACCATGCAGCTTACTTTTTAAGTCTCAGAAACCAGAAACACGAGCTTGATGTGGAAATGCATACCCGAGTATAATCTGTTTATAGTCTACAATTATTTCTAAATCTCACACCTCGGGATGGTCTCTTGAAAACAACTTCTACGCATTTTAAAACTCCATCAACTTTTCTGACAAGACACAGGGGTTCTGAATTTCTTTCTTGTGGACGTTAGTGGTGGAACCTGAAGCTGGGGAGGCTGCCCAGGTCACCTATGGCACTAATGTCAGCTTTGATCATTTCAGGAGACACAGGATGGGCTTCCACTTCCTCATGAAAAGACTCAGGAATGGTGTGCCCTGGTGGCGCAGCGGTTAGGTCAATCGCTTTCAAAGGACACAGGCCATGTACCCCTGGGTTCGGGTGCTAGGTCCAGGGGGAGACAAGCAGTGTGAACAACTAAATGAAAATTAAATGAGATGCGTCTTCCTCCTCTCCCTTCCTACCTGCCTACTCCTCTTCATTCCTGTCTGTATCTTTCCTTAAAGAAAGAACAGAACAGAACAGACCAGACTCAGGAACAATGTTCCCACTTAAATGAGATGAGGAAAGAAACAAAGCAGCAGAGTAGGCAGGAGTCAAAGCAATCAAAATGAAGGGGTGAAACACTCCAATGCCCCTGACACAGGCCTGGTTAAAGCAACCCCCACATCTAGACAAAAGGCCCACACAGCTGTTAAGGAAGAACTGAATCTACAGGGATCAGTAAGGAACAATCTGTTGATTGTTTTTTGATTTACAACTTTTTTTCAGTGACGTAACATCTGTTTATAAAATTATATAGGTTTCAAGGCATACAGCATTCTAACGCGCCGTGTGTAAAGTCTGCATTGTGAGCCTCCCCGGAGACACACCCACCAGACAATGGGCCCCTTTACCGCTCTCCTTCCCCCTCACGATCATCACTTTGTTCACATAATCTAAGAGTTTGTTTTGGTTTTACAGCAGACCTTTTTACTGTACAGATCAGTGCATTATATCTGAATGGTTTTTTTTGTTGTTATTTGTATCATCTGTATCTGTAGTTTTCTCTGTGTGTATGTGTAATTATCTATATCTATAATTATCTGTATCTATAGATTAATACACTTCATCTCTTAATTGATATTTAATAAATTGGTAACAATGGCTGTGGAAAGGAAAATTAGAAGCCTGCAGATCAGAGGTAAAAAGAACATTTACTTTTCACTATATATACCCATTGATAATGTTTGAATATAAAATCATTTAAGAATGTATTTTTACAAATCACTAATACTTATTTGGCACACATCACATATAGGCTGTAAGCATGTATAAACACATATAAGCTCATTTATTCTTCACCATACTCTAAGAGATAAGAAACAATGATTACAAACATTTTACAGATGAGAAAATGGAGGTACAGAGAGGTCCTCTCTAATAAGTGGAAGAGTTGGTTCTGCTCCCAAGTAGAAATATTTCTCTAAATACCATATGCAGGTATTTGCTTTTGAAGAATGATGAAGATGCTGTTTTAAAAATGTCAGGAGCAGGGATTGCAGTCATCTCTGACCTTGTAGGTGACACCATCCCTGGGTCTGTGACAGCTAGGTCCATCCAGTTCCCCAAGTACGAATGGGTTTGGGGGATTTGGAGGACAGTGAACCTCTTGCTCAGGTTCCCCAATACTTCAAATAAGAGGCCTTCCCTTCTCTGACATCCCTGATCCCTATTCCTGTATTGCTAATTAGATCATTTTATAAAATGTATAAATTAGATCTTGCGTTAAGCCTGCATCATGTTAGCGTACCAAGCGGGAGAAAATAAATGATAACCTGTCCTGATCTCAAATGGATGGCTAGAAATCGGAACCCATCTCTACACCCTTGTCCTCACAGCACAAAGGCAGCACGTTGGGCTGTGTAAACTGGGCCAGGTTACAGGGAGAATGGCCGTCTCTCCAAAGTCACTGTAACCCTGAATCAAGTTTGGCTCACTGGCCATCTGGCTGCAAACTCCTGGATATTCTTCTTAGACTCAAAGCAGCACTAATTGCCTTGTAACACAGCTCCTCTCCTGAGGATGAAATTGAAGCAGAGGAATATCAGAGCGTGATTTCACAAGAAGTGAGCTGATCCAGAAACTGATAGTATTTCCAGCAACCAAGTCTCAGAAGGCCCACAGAGCAAATAAAGAACATTGTAATGGTATTGTCAGGAGGATATGGCTTGTCAAGGCAGATTTGCCAACAGGAAAGGGGGCAGAGACCATTCTTGTCTAGACATCTGATTAGTGGGAAATTGTAGGATTATGAGGAGTGTGGAATTTTCTGACTGCCATTTCTGGGGCGATTTAGGCTTTCCCAGCAAACACTAGATGAGAGAAACATTTGTCTCTGGTAGAAAATGCTCAGTGGACCTTACCTCCCTTGGACTCCAGCTTCCAATTCTGGACCAAGATACTGTATTCATGTCTTTAAACCTGCTGCAGTGGCTGCTGCTTGGTGGGGCGGGGTTAACTAGGAGGCTGCTGGAGCTCACATCAAGAGAATGCTGGAGGAACTTGACCTCCCTGCTGATCTTTCCTGTTCTGTCCCAGCCTGCTCTCTGAACATGCTGCCAGCTGATCCCCTGGACGTGGACCTCTGTCCTGCTAAATGGCAGTCCACCTCTTGTCCCTGTCACCCCTCCCAGGACACACAAAAACCACAGTCCTTCCAGAGCAGGAATTATGAATTGTAGGGTGGGCAGACAAGTGATTCTTGCCTGGGCATTGATGAATGCAGGTGAACTTGGGGCGCACGTAGAACGATAGCATGGTCTCTGGTAATGGGTGGGACTCGAGGTGGTAGGCGGGTTCTAAAAGGTAGTCTGGAAAATTGAGTTTCTAGGTTAGGTTTCTCATCTGTAAAGTGAGGAAATGCCTATTGTTATCTCTGTCTGCGCCCCACATGAGTGGTCTGTGTTCAGAGCTGTGCACCACACTGCCTACCACCAGGGGCTGCATCTTTGGCTGGGACAGAGGAGGGGGCCCAGCCGAGTCCTGGTGATGAGAAAGTCGCCGCCCCGCCCCCTGTCGGGAGAAGGCGGTACCGCGACTGCAGTAGGTGGGCTGAAAACTCAGTATGGGAGTCTGAGTTCAACTGGGAAGAGAGAAACCACCCTGAATTTAAGGCAGGGAATCGACTCCAGGGAATTTGTTGCACAGATGATAGGAGAACTGGGAAGCCAAATAGGATGACGAGACCATCCTGACACTGGACAGCAGGGAGCGGCCGCCACCAGAGGCTGGATGGGTCAAAGGCAAGGCAGGAGGACCTGTCCCAGATGGCATCAGAGCCAAAGCTCCCGGTGGGGTGGGGGTGGGGGCGGGGGTGTCACGCAGGAGTCACAGAGAAGACGGGAACAGAACAGAAATGTCCTGGATTTTCTTCTCCCTTTGCCCCACTCTCCAGCCTCCTCCAGTCTTTAGGGGTTCAACCCCTGTAATAATTACATTTCACAGGTGGGTGAGCCCACCATTCTGCCTCTACTTGGGGTGGCCTGGAAGAATTTTAGGGTTCCTGCATTTTAAGACCTAGTAACATCTGGGCACAGGTAAAGATGCCAGGTACAACTGTATTTAGTCACAGGAAGAAATAATGAAGAGGAAGATGAAAAATTGTATAGAGAGAGACATTCAAAGAGGGAAGAGAGTGTGGAGAAGGCAGCCGGGCCATTGTAGGAAAGAACCGGAGACCACGGTTTCAGCAGGTACTGAGAATTGAGCGAACAGAAGTCAGTAAAGTAAATGCCAATTAAGGCAAACATAGTTGACATTTGTTGGGTGGATTGTATTATTCCAGAAAGTGACTAGCAAGTTGGTTACTAAGTAACCACAACTAACAGCTGCTTGCTGTTTGCAATGCACCAGAGATCCGGCTCAGCATTGATTCTCTGGACACGCTGTAAGGTCAATGCTAGGCTTTTACCAATTTACTTCTAAGAAAATATCGTGTGTGTGTGTGTGTGTGTGTATGTGTGTGTGTGTGTGTATTGTATTACTGTGTTATTGTATTATTGTATTAGGGAGCTTAAGTGGCTTGCCCAAGGTTACAGAAATAATAATGGAACTGGGATTTCGATTCAGTTTTCTCACTCCAGAACACATGCTTAACTGAAGCAAAAGAAATTTTATTGAAGGATATTAGGTATTCACAGATTTGGTGGAAAGTCCCATCCAGACTCCAATGGCATCTTAACCTTCGGAAGGAAACCTGGGTCCTTGCTTGGAACCACAAATGCCCCTAAGTGAGCCCCCGCCCCACGACATCACAGGTCTCGTCTCTGCTTCCAGCTCCCACTCTGCTGGGGCCAGCCTCCCAGCTCTCCCTTCAGCACCAGCACCGCAATCACACTGACACGCCCTCACCCCGTGGCCCAGCAACCAGCAACT
>RJWH01007770.1:0-36741 GCA_004363575.1 Solenodon paradoxus | reverse complement strand
TCCTCCTCCTCCTCCTCCTCCTCCATGTCCTCTCCTGGCTGATACACCCAGGCCCTCAAGAAGGCACTTGTGGGAGGGAATGACGAGAGACCCTTAACTGTCCCTAAAACATTGTCCTCATCCTCTTCATCTTCTTCCTCTGTGATCTTAACAGGTTGATGCTGCCAGGTCCTGAGCTGGGGCCTCTGGGATAAAACTGAGGAGTGTGGCTCTGGGTCAGCTTCTCTTCTCTCAATCTTCTCCCCCTTGGACTCCTCTCCTGAACAACACTCCCAGGCCTTGGGTTGGCAATCTGAAGATGAAGGGGAAATGGAATTCTTTATGGCTTCTTTATTCTCTGTTCTTTCTTTCTCCGTGGCTCGATCCTCTTCCTCCACTGGACAACACACCCAGGCTCTGGGCTTCGATCCTGGAGCCAAAGGACAAGTAGATACTCTAGAAGCTTCTTTATGGACAGCTTCTCCCTCCTCCTCCTCCTCTGGACAGCTCTCACAGTGCGGTGGAGGCAGAGGGAATGTGATGATCCCTTTATCTTCAACTCCTCCTTCCTCAGATTCCTCAGGAGGATCCTGCAGGGTTCTTATCAGAAGGCTGGAGGACAGGAGAGTGCAGTGCTCACCCCTAAGTTCACTTCCCTGCTCTCTAGGGTCACTAGCTGCTGCTTCCCCACCATATTCAGCATGTGGAAGTCCCCAAGCTTCAAGAAGAGCAGTGCTGGCTTTCAGTTCAGGGCAGGCTCCCCCGAGTGCTTCTCCATCCTCTGCTGTTCCACAGGCTCCCATGTTCCCTTGAGGGTGACTGCCCCAGGGGGCACAGTGGACGGCCAGAGAAGCCTGGGCTTTTTCCTGATCTGCTCTCGATACTGCTTCCACCAGCCAGGGCTCTGGAGGTGCGGGGCCCCTCAGCCGGCTCCAGGCTCTGCTGAGAAGGCCCACCAGTGGGGACAGGAGGAAGAAGGGCTGGACATCCCTCCAGGGGATGGAAGGATGGGGCACTTGGCCTGGGGCCATCTGTCTGGGCTGGAAAAAAAAGGGATAAACTTTAGAAGCCATTTGGGCTTGGCATCAGGGGATGACAGTGAGTCACAGCAGCGGAAATAGTACACAAAGAGCAACGTGAGGCTGCTCACTCCACATTCCTTTCTGATCACAACCACGCCCATCTCTGTTAATACCCAGGAGGCGGGGTCCCCAGGCTGTCCTTCCTTAGACCCGAGTCCAAATCCTCAGCCCCTTTTCTCAAACTCCAAAGTCCCATTCCCAAGAATGAGAGCACACAGGTCCTTTACTTGTTGGGGTACACAGTCCTGACCCCCGGTTCTCGTCTCTCTGACGAATCAGCACCCCCACACCACCCTCCTTCGGAGTCTCTAAAATTCAGATGGTTCTTTGGAGACACAAGAACCTAGCTCTCAGACCCCTTCTCCATCAGCTCAGGACTCGGGCTCCCAGTCCCTTTTTCCTAAATCCAAGCCCTGGAGTCAGTTTCTGCCCGACCACCTCCCGGACACAGGAATTGAGGCCCCCAAGCCCTCCTTAAGACCCAGCAGTCCCCGCGTGAACCCTTCTGCCGGGTACGCAGAACTCCGAGGCCCTCGTCAAACCCACCAGAAGTCTGATCCCGGGCCCCTGCGGACACAGGCCGCCAGCCCCGCACTCACCGACTCGGGATTGCACGTCAACCCGGGGGCAGGAGCGCCGGCTTCGGCTGCCACAAGCGATCGCAGGTTCGGACGTCTCGGGAGGCCAGCGCGTTCATCTCGCCCTCCGGCGTCGGGCTCCGGGACTCAAAATGCTAGCGGCTGCTGCGAGCGCGGTCGCGACGAACACACACGGGATCGCGTACCCGGGTACTAACAACAAGCTGCGCAGGAAAGATGAGGTTGCAGCAGACGCAGCCCGCACAGCCTTTATAGCCTAGCGCGGGCGGGCGTGCTGACGTAACGAGGGGGGGGCGGGGTTTCCAGTGGGCGTGAGAGAAAGGGAAAATAAATCGGAAGTATCGCGGGGATTCCGGACATCGTGACATCACGGCGGCGAGTCCGCGCGTAGCCCCGCCCCGAAGCGAGCGAGCTGGCCATCATGTAAATGGCTTCCACTACGCGCGAGGGTAATCGAGTCCTGTTCCGGGGAAAGAGCTTCCGACCCCAAATTCCCCCGGGAACCCCCCTCCCCCCTCCTCCCCCCCGCAGGCCCAGTCCGGAGTCTCACTCCTTCACATCCGGTTGACTTTCTCCCCCGTGTGCGAGAGATCTGTTTCCATTTCACAGATGTGGAAACTGAGTCTTGCCCAGCGTGGTCGCAGCCGAGTCTAGAGTCCAGATTCCTTGAAAATGTTGGCGCCACGCAGGCAGGCACTGTGCTCCCTGCTTCTTTCGTTCTCAGTGCTGGGCACATAATAGGTGCTCAGAAATAATGTTCAGTGTGGTTACTAAACCCAAAGCTCAGGCTGGCTTTCTGTTTCAGGCACAAAGTTTCACTCTCATGTTAACTGCTTCAAACTTACACAAAAGCTCTGCTCCACAAACAAATTCTTCCGTCAATGGAGCCCACGGGGAATGGGGACCTTCTGCTGTTGCGTTCCAGGCCCTGGGACAGTCTCAATTTCCCAGTTCTTCCTCCCCAACCTGATCCAGAATCTCGCTCCCCTCAATGCGCCCAGGAACCATGTCTCCCTCCTGAGGGAGTCATCCGCAGTCTAGAACCAAATTATCTGGATCTGGGACAAGATTTAAAACTGACCGCTTGAAAAAAAAATGTAAAGAGGAAGGAAGGAAGTGAGAGGAAGACGCGCATTTAATTTAGTCGTTCATTTCAGTTGCTCCCTGAGTCCCAAATCAGGAACTTGGGTCCTTGGGTTGTATGTGGACTGCGCTCTAGCCACGGACTTAACCCCTGAGCCACCAGTGTGCACCAGGACACTTGAATTTGACTTGATACTAGTCGCAGGAATTCAGAGCCACTGCCGCCTCCTGGAAAACCCAGCTCATCCACTCAAAGTCACATTTCCAGACCCCAACTCCAATTCAACTCAGGAGTCCTGACTTCTAGCTCATGCCTTCCCAGCTATGCAGAAGTCTTCGCCCCCTAGCGGGTCCCAGATTGCCTACTTCCATTCAGGGTGCCAGGACCCAGCCCCTGACCACGACCAGCCCACGGGGCCCTGGACTCCAGGTTCCAGCTGCTATTCTTCAAACATTTAGGAAATCCAGCTTCAGCCCTAATGGGTCCAGACTCACCAGGTCCTACCCCAAAAGGGACTCAGGAGTCAGAGAGGCCCCCCAGCCCCACCCCTGAGCTGTGGGGGCAGCTGAGCCAGGGGTCAGACTGTGGTGGGGAGGCCAAGAGGGGCGGGGTCAGCTCGGATTGGGAGGGAAGACAGCAGCGTGGGCGGCTGGCCGGCCAGCAAAGAGGAAAGAGAAACTGGGAGAGGGAGGAAGAGAGAAAGTGAGGAGAATCAGAGAAAGGAAACAGCAGAGCGGAGGCTCAGAGAGAGAAAGAGGAAGAGATTTGTGGGTTCGGGATCGCTCAAGAGATCAGGCAAGCGAGAACGAGATGGAAACTTAAGGAGGTGGAGAAAAAGATTTGGACAGAAACAGAAAGTTTGGGAGAAGAGGATGAGTGACAGACTAAGAAGATTTGAGAACGCCAGAAGGTGAGACTGAAGACAGAGATAGTAAAACAAAGGGAGGAAGAGAGACAGAAAGTGTGTGTGCGAGCAGGTGAGAAGAGAGACAGAGGACTATGAGAGGCAGCTTCTGAGAGACAGACTGTGTCCCCTGTCATTGGGACCCCAGAGCTGGTAAGTTCCCCAGCTGGGCTGGGATAGGCGGCCTGTGGGTGCATTCCTGGTGCCCCGGACTTGGCTGGGATGGCTTAGGGGTGTGTCCTGGAGGGCAGGAAACAGGTAGCTGGGAGCAAGAAGAAAGAGGCAGGGAATGGCGGGTCCCTGTGCACAGAGAGGGTCAAATTCCTTCCAGGGTGTAGGGGGCAAGAATAAAGGAACCCCTATTCTCTGTCTTGGGCTGCAGACAGCTGCCCCCTCCCCGCAGCTGCCAGAGCCACCCACCTCTCTTGGCATCGCTCTTGGTATGTGGTCCCAGGCCAGGGCCTCCCCCAGCCCCACAACCCCCAAACAACGGGCTCTTTCTCCTCAGCCTCCTCCGACCTCCAAGCTCCTGACCCGTCTCTGTCCCCTACCGACCGGGTCAGCTGCAGACTGCACACAGCTCCTTTCTTTCTCCCCCAGCCCTTGATGGAGGAGGGCAGACCTCGGAGCAGCCTGAGCCTGGCCAGCAACGCCTCCACCATCTCCTCTCTCAGCAACCTGAGCACCAAGGTTGGAGCCGGGGGGGGGGGGGGGGGGGGGGGGGGGGGGGGGGGGGGGGGGGCCTGGGGGAGCGGGTGGGGCTCTGGCTTGCCCCCTCCTCCTGTTTCCTAGAGCTGGGGTTGGGGCCACCCCAGGGACGACATTGTTCAGAGCAAGGATCCTTCCCTGGCAGCGGGGTCTGCTAGACCGAGAAAGGTGCCAAGTTGTCCAGCAGCCACAGCTAGGAATTCAGAGGCACTCCCAGCTCTCCCCACCCCTCGTATTTTCCTAATTTGGAACCAGAGGAATCACCCTGCTGGGCTCTGCTTGCTAAGATAAGGCCACTCCCCAGCTGTGAGGACCTCAGGAAGTCAGCAGAGGGGTTAGTCTTGACTGGGACCGAGAATGCCCGGTCCCATTTCAAGCCTCCCAGTCTTCCCAGTTCTGAAATCCAATAAAGAAAGACCTTTTTCTGACAATCAGGACCCAAGAGGTCCAAGACACCTGTGACCCCAGTGGTCACTCCAGTAATGTTCATTACTTGTCCTCCTGCCATTCTCCGCCCGCGTTCCCATCCGTGGATCTGACCCTGACCTTGTCCATCACCATCTTCATGCAAAGCCAGCCTGTGGGAATCAGGCTGTGGGTGCCCTAGACACCTGCGAGCTCTGCGCTCTGGGAGGGGGGATTTGGAGACATCTCCACCCTGGACAGCTGGGGGCTGTCACTCCCTGGCACTGAGGCTCCTTTGACTCCTGCTGACCCATCACCAAAGACTCAGCACAGAGGTCCCTTCCGGTGGCCTCCCCAGCAGTTTTCAGCACAGATCCCGAAGACTGTCCTGCAACTCCGGCCCTCGTCACCAAAGGCATTCTCCTCCCCTTGCGAGTGAACCCTTGATCCCCAAATTCCTTCCCCATCAGCTAGCAGCCCCTTCCTCACCTCCAGACACCTCTGTCCACCGTGGAGACTCTTAACTCTGCACAATGTGCCTCCTATGCTGCTGTCCAAACTCAGCTTCCTCCTTGATCTGATTTCTCAGGGCTGCTGAGCCAGGGTTGGAGGTTTTGCCTGCCTTCCCGGCATTGCCTCCCCCAGCCCGTTCAGAGGTCACGTTCACTTCTATCCTCCTTCTCTCCTCAGAAGTCCACCCGGGCAGTAAGCAAGGTGCACGCCTTCGGGAAGAGGGGCGATGCACTCAGAAGGGACCCCAACCTTCCGGTGCGCATCAGAGGCTGGCTTCACAAACAGGTGGGGTGAGGGGGAGGCGGAGACGGGCAGGGCTGCCTGAGTGATGCTAGAGGCTATGCCCATGATTGAAGGCATTTCTCTCCTTCAGAATCTCTAACTGTGTTCCTCCCCTCCCCTCCCCTCCCCTGCCTTCCCCTCTCCTTTCCTTCTTTTTTTAAGGTGCAGGTAGGAATAAAAGCAAGTAGACGGCAGGCAGGCAGGGAGAGAGAGGAGGAGAAAGTGTTTTTACTTAGTTGTTCATCGTGGTTGTTCCCCTTGGCCCTGGGATGCGAACCCGGGTCCTTGTGGGGGGTGTGGGATGTGCCCGCTGGAGGCGGAGGGCTTAATTACTGCTCCACCAAGATGCACCCAAATAAGTCTCTTCTTTGCTCTCACTGCATCTCCCCTTATTCGGTCTCGCCTCACTCATTCATTCACCACTTCTTGAACATTTACAATGTGCCAAGCCCTGGGACTCAGACCATTCAAGTAAGACGAGGTGCTGACAACCATCCACCACGTCCAGCTCAACACCAGACCACATCTAAGTCGGTGGTCACCCTCTACAGCCAAGGTGCGTAACCGGCTCTGCCATCTTGGTGTAATTATACTTGAGGACACTGCCACAGCCACAGAATCGCCCCCTGAGGACACACTGCTCGGGTATAGTACCTTCAGACAGGGTTGGGGGGTGGTGGGTAATCACTTAGTATGTAAATAACTGGACTGTGAGTGATTTCAGATTGTAGGAAACGGTGAAGAACTAACACGGGGAATGTGCTTGAAAATGATGGAGGGCTGAGACTGGCCTGGTGTTCAGGGATGGCCCTTGTGAGACAGCATTTGAGCTGAAACTAGACGGCAGGAAGCAGCCGGTCACACTAAGGCCTGGCGGGGCAGAGGGAACCCGAAAGCAGAAGTCCCTGGAATAGGCCAAAGTTTGGAATGTGGACTGAGCCAAGGAAGGCAAGGCTTCTCAAGTGTGGTTCTGGGCTGGGAGTGACAGCATTATCTGGTAACTTGCTAGAAATGCGCATTGTCAGATCTCCCAGACTCTGGCCCTGGAACCCAGGAAGATCTGTTAAAAGCCTTCTGGATGATTCTTTTGCACACCTTCCAGCCAGCAAACTAGAGTAAGGAATTTGAGGTTTCTTCCAAGTGTGACAGAAAACTCGGTTTGGAGCAGGAGACTCTTGGGATCTTGTGACATGAAAGCTGAGGCTGGCTGGGCGACCCCTTGTGACCCCGGCTGCTGAGACAGTGATGTGTAGACCATGTAAAACCCAAGGACCCAGGACCGGCATGAAAAACCAAAAAGCAACTCAGTAAATTCAGATATTTCTTTCTCTTTTTCTTTCATTCCATTTTTTCCTTCCTTAAATGTTTCTTCCTCTTCTCCCTCTCTTTAAAAAAAATGTATAAAATGTGTCCTGGTGGAGCAGCGGTTAGGTCATTGCCTCTGAAGGAGGAAACCGCATACCCCTGGGTTTGAGTCCTGGGCCTCAGGGAAGAGCAACCAGTGTGAACAACTAAATAAAAATAAAATGAATGCTGTTATCTCCTCTCTCTTCCTACTGGCTACTGGCCTTTATTCCTGCCTGTACCTTTCAATAGTGGTGGCCCAGCAGGTAAGGCCACCAGACATAGTCCACATACATCCCAAGGACCTGGGTTCAAGACCCAGGCTGGGAGAAACAGCCAAGATGAACAGCTAAATAAAATAAATAGATGTTTCCCCCCACCAAAAAAAAACCAAACAAACTAGGTTGGCGTCTGTGGGAGCACATTGAAGAGGAGAGAGGTATAAGGCTAGAGATGGTGGAGGAGTCTGCAGAGGTTTCAGCAGGCACAGGCTTCGGGTTATAGCTTAGAAGCACCCCCCTGCCCCACCACCCTCCCGCATCTCAGACTCCAGATTAATTGGACCGAGTCTTTACGAGGCCCCTGCCCCATGTGGCTCAGCATCTCCTGCAACTTCTCGGTCCCCAGCTGACAGATGAGCGAAGATGTGGCCTTTCGAGGGTGGAGAGATGACTTGTTCAGCTGGAAAGTGGGGGAACTAGGGGTCAGACTCAGGACAACTGTGCAGAATCCGTGTCCTCTGGACCACAACCCCACTGGCTTCCAATTCTCCATCTCAATCTATGGCAACCACCATATGTGTCTGATCCCCTCTTTTCTCTGGGTCTCTGTTCCCAAGTGTCACTGTCTCCATCTCCGTTTTCTTCTCTCCCCTTCCCTTTCTCTCCTCCCAGGACAGCGCAGGTCTCCGGCTCTGGAAACGCCGCTGGTTCGTCCTCTCCGGCCATTGTCTCTTCTATTATAAGGGTCAGTGCTCCAGCTGACCTCGGGTGCAGCCCCCCCCGCCCCCCGCCCCAATGCTCTAGCCTCTCGAGACCTCCAGATCCCTTTGTGCTTCTTGACCTGGGCCTGGCTTTTGCAGACAGCCGAGAGGAGAGCGTCCTGGGCAGCGTCCTGCTCCCCAGCTACAGTATCAGGCCGGATGGGCCAGGCGCTCCCCGAGGAAGACGTTTCACCTTCACTGTGAGTCCATCAAACCGCTAAGGCTCCAGGTAATGGGGGAGGCATTAAGGCTTGCCAAGGCTCGCTTCCATTGTGAAGATAAGAAACCTTGAACAGGGTCCATGGCATCTTCCTCTTTTCAAGACAGGACGTCTGGGTCCTCAACTCTCTCTTCCCACAGGCAGAGCACGCGGGCATGAGAACCTACGTCCTGGCGGCTGACACGCTAGAGGACCTGAGGGGCTGGCTCCGAGCACTGGGCCGGGCCTCCCGCGCGGAGGGGGATGATTGGTGAGTCTAGATCAGGCCACGCCCCAAACTGTTGTACTCAATTTCATCATCCCCAACTCCTCTCTCTGAGGCTCCATGAACGGCCAATCACTAGTCTTCTAGCTAAGGAGACTCCGCCTTTCAGGCCCCATACCCAATCAGCAAAAAAAAAAATCTTTCTCTTCTAAGCTCCGCCCACCTTGGATCCAGCCCCCCTCGTCAATATTCAACACTATCTTATTGGCTCCCTCAGAAGTCTCCACCCACTTCTGTGGCTATCATTTAAATAGTATCAGTTATTTAAAAAAAAAAAAAAGACTTGTTCCTGTCCCATCATCCTCTTTTCATTTTCAAGCCAGAGTCAGTCTGGGGTGTTGGGTGCAGGGGCGTAAATAGATCTGGTGACTCGGCACAAGTTACGTTATACTCAGGTCTCAGTTTTCCCATCTGCAAAATGGGGGCAATTTAGTGTATACCACCGCCCTTTTTTTTTTTTTCTGGTCAGGCTCTGTAGCCCTCATCTGGGAAATAAGAATAAAGGCCTTTATGTGGTACAAAGGAGTGATGGCTTTCCCTGTGTCTCTCATTAGTGGGCGACCCAGGTCACCTGCACGTCCCCAGCCTGGGGAGAGCCCTGTTGGCCCTGGTGGTCCACCCGCCGGAAGACCAGGGAAAGAGGGGCACAGTTCAGAATCACCGGAGGTGACTCGGCTCTCCAGAGGGCGTGGTCGACCCAGACTATTCACTCCCAGCCCCACAGCTGACCGCCAATCTGCACCCCGGATTCGGAGGACCAGGAGCCCAGAGTGAGTGGGATGAGGGGGTCCGGGTGGAGACGGTTGTGTAGAACAGAGGAGAGGAGCGGAGAGGCATGAGCACAAGAAAGAGAAAAAGAGGAAGGCACAGAAAGGGAAATGCATAGAAAGGGAGCAGGACACCCCCTCTCTCTCCCCCGCCCTCAAAGGCATTGGAGGCGTGGCCTAAAAGAAGGCAGGAGTGGAACTGATTAACTGATTAAATGAGTGCTTTGTCCCCTGAGTGTAAGTGACTTGCTGGGGTTCTGGGGTGGGGGGTGGGAGCTGGGAGGGGGCGGAGTTCAGAGCTAGCCGGTGTGCAGTGGTAAGGAGATGCCACAGATGGGGAGGTTATTCAGGATCTGGTCAGTGGAGGAGCAGTCTGCTCCTGAGGGACAGTGAGACACACTGAAGGAGACAATCATCCTTGAGATGCACTTCATGGGTAGTGGGGTGAGGGAACTCTAGTTGACCAGTTCCCTGATTCTCTCCTCTCCACAGCCTCTTCACACCCCTCTCTTGCCCTCCCTCCCCTCTGAGCCTCCCCCGGCCAAGTTCTGCTCCCACACGCAGACCTCCTCCCTCCTCAGGGGACACAGCACCCCCTGCCAGACCCCACACCCCTCTGAGTCGCATCGATGTCCGGCCTCCCCTGGATTGGGGACCCCAACGCCAGACCCTCTCCCGGCCCCCCACTCCCCGCCGCGGACCCTCCTCTGAGGCTGGGGGAGAAAGGTCCCCCAGGAGTCCCCAGCACTGGCGTCAGGAGACCAGAACACAGGTGAGCAGCCGGTGATGGGAGTGGGACTTCATTTCCCAGGTGGCCGTAGAGCTCTTTCCAGGTTGTTCTCTAGTCCTTGCACTCCTGGGCATCATGGGAATTGTAGTTTGGCATAATCACAGTTGCAGTCTAATCACAGTTCAGATGTGGGAGGGACTTCACTTCTCAGTCTCTTTTTCGGCTGGTCTCTGGCTATTACTCCTGAAGCATTATGAGGATTGCATTCCAGAATCCGCTCCTCCAAGACAACACCGTGAGAGGTGGTGTGGATTGCTTCAGCCTCTGTCTCCAGTCCACTTTCTCAAGTTAGCCACCTGTTGTTTGTCCATTTATGATCATCCTCTTTGTCCCCAAAGTGGCACAGAGCAGGTAGTTGAGGAATTTGGGGACCCAGTTATGAACCTCAAAGAACATCCTAAGGCTCTTCAATTCCAGACACACCCAGTCTAATATTTCTGACTAACACGTGCCAGTTTCTAAACATCTTGATTTCATTATCCCTCCCAGGCCCGCTCTGGTTCCTCCACGTATCTCCAGCTCCCCCCAAGACCTCCTGGGACCCGAGCTTCCATGGTTTTATTGGTAGGTGTCCTGGAGCAGCTCAGATCTGCCAGCCAGAGTCCCCTCCCTTGCTTTCTTTGCTATGAAAAATGCCATCTCTTTGACATATGTGTCCAGTGAAGACTGGCTACTTCCAGGTGATGCATCTCTTGCTTTCCTAGGGCTTTTGCAGGCTGGATGGCATCTGTGTAGATGCCCCATTCATGTCACTACTGTGTCCTTTATTTGCATTTATAGCATATCCATAGAGACCTTTAGTGAAGATAATTCCTAAATTCCTGACAGTGTTCTTTAATAGCTATTTGAGTATCTTCTTTTTTGTGATTATGTTTTCTAGTTATTGATAGTGTTGAGAGAAACTATGCTTTTAATATTTATAGCTTCATCTTGCACCTGATATTCTTGCTGGATTCTCTTAGTATGATAATTACTCTTTGATGCTGTTGGGTTTTCTGGGTAGAGAGAACTATCATCTGTAAATACTGATGTCTTTATCTTTCCCTTCTTTGCTTACACTTATCTTTTTCTTATCTTATAACATTGGTCAGGATCTCTAATACTGTGTTCAAGGGAAACAGTGGTAGTGAACATCCTTTTTCTATGCTTAGCCTCAAGGAAATATCTAAATTTTCTCCATGAAGTATAGTATAGTATAGCTAATGGTAATGGAACCTACTGGATCTTTCCAAAGCCAAGAATCTGGCAGTGGGTTTATTGAGGTTTGCTCAAGCTTGGAACAAAGCTAATAGGAGGGAAGTGTTTGTCCCTAGAAATAGGGTTTGGCTCAGTACTGAGCTATAACAGGAATGTGCTGGTCTCTGTGTACCCTGACTCCTGTCCTCCATAGCCAGGTCCCCCTCTGGACTCCACCTTCCACCAAAGCTTGGAGACAGATGTAAGTTCTCCCATATCCAACTCCTCCTGTGTTCTCAGATTTGGGGAGAGAATGTTCTAGAATGTGAGGGAGGGAGAAGAGACAGATCTGACCTGCAAATAGCTGTTGTCCTTTTTTCTCCAGACTCTGTTGACCAAGTTGTGTGGGCATGACCGGCTCCTGAGGAAGCTGCAGGAGGAGATGGACCAGAGGCAGGAGGAGAAGGTCTGGGGCTGGGGCCGCGGCCTGGGACTGCCTGCTCGCCCTCTCTGGGGCCGGGCTTCAGAAGTCCAAACCCTGCTCCCCTCTGTGCAGGAGAAGCTAGAAGCGGCGCTGGAGTTGACCCGGCAGCAGCTGGCCCAGACACCTGGGGAGGCTGTGGCTCCCGCCAGGGCCTGGGGGCACCAGCGCCTCCTACAGGACCGACTGGTCAGTGTGAGGGCCACTCTTTGTCACCTGACACAGGTGAGTGTCTGGGAAAGGACAAGCCCTCCCAGAAGGTCCTAAGACTCTACAGATTGTTACAAAAGGGACCTGTTCCCAAAAGCTCATAGGAAGATAGGGCTTGAGAATTTTTCCCTCCCTCAGTGTGTGACCTTAGAAAAGTTACTTAACGGGCGGGCCAGAGATGCCTCTGTTTTGTAAACTTGTGGTAACAACAGTGTTTTCTTTATACAGTCACTGTGAAAATTTCACAGATATA
Organism: Solenodon paradoxus; assembly: GCA_004363575.1. Classification (NCBI taxonomy): domain Eukaryota; kingdom Metazoa; phylum Chordata; class Mammalia; order Eulipotyphla; family Solenodontidae; genus Solenodon; species Solenodon paradoxus. Next base: position 24,697 of record RJWH01007770.1, on the reverse strand, counting down.
TGTAAATGAATGAATGATTATTAGAAAAGTGCCTGGTATATGATGCGGAATCTTTAAGTGTTTTCTATAATTATTATAATCTGTAAAATGGTGGCAGTACCTACATCACAAGAATTAAATGAAAGCTGAGAATGTGGTCCATGGTAAGTATCTAATAAATGTAGCTGCTGTTATTATTATTATTATTATTATTATTATTATTATTATTATTATTATCGGCAAGGAAGTGTCTGCCATCCGAGGGTATGTAGGGGTCAAGAATTCATTAGGTCCACGGATTGCTGCCCTAGAGGATTCTGGAACAGCTGTTATTTGTCCACACTAGCGGGTCACTGGAATGGCAGGTTCCTTATGGATTCTAGGGTTCTCTGGAGTCAGAGCCAGGAGCCCTGGAAACTACAGTCCATATAAATCCAGGCACCAGGGACCAGGCCACCCTTCTTCTGCCTCAGCGGGAAGAGAAAGGGGCGCGGGGAAAGATCGGGGGGGCACACTAACCCTGTTCTTCTCCTTTCTGGGACCTGAGGAGCGGGAGCGGGTCTGGGACACGTACAGCGGCCTGGAGCAGGAGCTGGGCACCTTGAGAGAGACGCTCGAGTACCTGCTGCACCTCGGGTCCCCCCAGGTACATCCCTGCCTCTGGGAGCCTAGCCTGGAAGCCACCCTCTATCCAGGTTCATCTGGAGAACCTTACAGCTGCATCCACAGACGCCAGCCCCTCCCGCTATATCGCAAGCCCCGCCCCTCTCTGCCCTGTCTTTTACATTTATTTACATTAAAATTTTTTTTTTTTTTTTAAGGAAAGGTGCAGGCAGAAATGAAGGTGAGTAGGCAGGGAGGCAGGAAGAGAGAGGAGGAAGAAGCATCTTTACTGTATTTTTATTTAGTTGTTCACACTGGTTGTTTCCCCCCTGGACCCAGAACTTGAACCCAGCAGCGGGTGTGGCCTGCGCTCCTTCTGAGGTGACTGACCTAACCTCTGCTCCACCAGGGGGCACCTCCAACTCTAACCCTTCTTGCATTTTCCCACCTTTGAGTCACACAGTCCCTTCCTCCCCACAGGACAGAGCATCTGCTCAGCATCAACTGTGGATGGTGGAAGACACGCTGGCGGGTCTGGGAGGCCCCCAGAAACCAGCCCCCCACCCTGAGCCTGACTCTCCACCTCCAGCACTCCAAGGCGAGGAGTCCTCAGAGAGGGAGGTGAGACTCACGCCTCTCTCCTCACCCCCAGCTTCCTGTCCCATGTGCCCCTGACCCCACTCGTCACCGCTTCACCTCTTTCTGCCTCCATGTGCTAACCAACTTCAGACAAGTTCCCTAAGCTCCAGAAACCTCCAGAAGCCGTCAGTTTCCTTGTCTTGCTGTGATCTGATCGTAGTCCAGTGGGGTGTGCAGCCAGCTCCGGCATCTCTTCCCAACGCTACGTCGTGATGTCATGTTGGTGCTGGAGACTGATGGTGGTGGGAGTATTTCCACCACGGAAACGGACTCCTGGAGAGGGGAGAATGCCAGACCCAGCGGGTTGTACACCCACCCTGCAGGGTTCTGCAAGGAGAACTTGTGACCAGAAAGTGCCTGACACAGAGCAGGCCCTCAGGAGGCAGGAGCCGCTGTTGTCAGAGCTGAGTGAGAGCCACTTCTTGCCCTGCTACTAAACCCTGGCTCACATATCCAGGAGACCTGGGCACCATCTTCATGATTGTGATTTTTGGCCTCATTCTTTGAGCCTCGGTTTCCACCTGAGTAAAACAGGGATCCCTACAACTACCATTCTTGAGAAGATTCATTGAGATCACGTTCATAACGTGCTTAGTGTCAGATACAATCAGACGGTCACTAGCTGTGTCCAGCCAGCCACCGGGGTGCTCTTCTGAGCGCCCCACATGGGTGGGGTTCCATTGTCCTAACAAAAGGTGAAATACGGACCAGAGACGTAAAACAACTTGCTGAAGGTCACACAGCCAATAAATAGAAGCGCTGTTGTTTGGCTCCTAATTTATAAGCTTCTTTAAAAAATTATTTTTAATTTTTAATTTTTAAGGGAAGGCGCAGGCAGGAATGAAAGCAGGCAGGAAGAGAGAGGAGGGAGAAGCATTTGCTTATTTCATTTAGTTGTTCATCTGGGTTGTTCCTTCCCCACCCCTGACCCCAGGACATGAACCTGGGTCCCTGGGATGTATATGAATTGCACTGGTCACATGGAGTTAACTGCCTGGTGACAACTACATCATTGTCTCCCCTCCTCACCCCTGCAGAGCTTAACTGAGTCTTTGGAACTGAGCTCACCTCGGTCTCCAGAGACTGACTGTGGACAGCCCCCCGGGGGCGACAGAAACCTCTCTAGTCCTCATTCAGGTGAGTGTCCCGGGCTGGGTCGGATGGCCGGGTCTGCCTGTCCTCACAGAGCCTGCTCTGCCCTCCAGGTCGGGGGTCTCCAAGGGTCTCCCAGGCCTCCAGTCCTGAGTGTCGCCGCCCTATTTCCCCACAGCCAGGAGCCAAGGTAAGTGATCCATCTTGTAACCTTTAACCTGACCACCGTGGACTCCCTGCTCTTGGGGAAACAGCTAGGAGAAGTCACATCCCAGAGCAGGGAGGGGCACTTTTTATGAGCACTGGAACTGAACTCTGTGTGTGTGTTTAAGGAAAGGTGCAGACAGGGATGAAGATGAGCAGGCAGGCAGGTGGGAAGAGAAAGGAGGATGAAGCACTTTATTTTATTTTTATTTAGTTGTTCATGTTGGTTGTTCCCACTGGACGTGAAACAGGACCCAGGTCCTTAGGACGTGTGTGCACTCCTTTGGAGGCAGCTGACCTAACCACTACTCCACCAGGGTGTGCCCAAACTGAGTTTTATCTCTGCCACTTCTAAACTGTGTCTTTGGCACATGAATTAAACTTCTCTCCATTTTCTCATCTGCAATATGGAGCTAGTAACAGGGCCGACCGCTTAGAGTTGATGTGAGGACTCGCAGTGAATTGCCCACCTGGTACCTGGACAGGGAAAGTTTCATGAATGCGGCAGGCAGGTATTAGATATCCTCCTTGCTGTCTGCTAAGGGGGCCAGTAGTTGTGGCTACTTCCAGTGGAACGAGGTACAGTAAATAAAATAAAACCTATTTAGTCACCCTCGTGGTATTTCAAGGGCTCGGGAGCCACAGGCGGCCACCCTGCTGGACAGCGCAGGTCCAGAAGAGTTGTATATTCACGGAAAGTTCTAGTGCTTAAAGTTATGAGGCACCCAGGGCAGGATGGTGGATGAGATGAGAAGGCTTCCCCCTGGAATCTGACATTCTGGGGCAAAGAGGCAGAGAACATGCCCTTTACCTTACGTTATCTGAATCGTGAGGGCTAACGCGACAAAGGAAGGAGTGTGGTGGTGCAGTGCTTGGTCTGGGGAGGCCTGGTGAGGGTGACTCTTCCATAGATACTGGTGAAGGTGAGGGGACCAGCTCTGGGGGTACCCGTGTGAAATGTCAGGGGCCGAAGCCCCTGGTATGTTGGGCTGGAAAGCTGGCGCGTCTGGAACGGAGTAAGCAAGCAAGCAGGAGAGGGTGACAATGAGGAAAGAAGGGCAGCAGGGCAGATCTGCCCCACCTTGTGTGCCAAGGGGAAGACTTGGCTTTGACCTTGAGCGAGTGGGATTCCTGGAAGGTTCAGAGCTCAGGGACGCACAGGGAACTGGCGACCTCTGGCGGCAGCCTGGGGAACAGCCTGTGGGGCCGAGGACAGGCTGGGAACCACGAGGGGCGCTGGGCTTCTCTGAGCCCGGGAATAACTATTGTTTGCCCTAGATCCGAAGTGAGATAGATGTTGACAGGAAGCCAGATTCTAGATGTGCCCGTCTTCACACCTTTTCCAGAAACCTTGGGACCAGATGCAATTAAAAGTGCAAAAAAATAGTAGTCCCTGCACCTGTAACCTGGTGTATGTGCCCTGTCTTCCACGCAGTCCCCAGGCGTGTCTGGTGCAGCGCCGTTAGTGAAAGACGGATATGCCTCCAGCGCAGTATTTGAGTATCCATACTACCTGGGGCAAAGGCTATCAATAGCATCTCCGTTTCAATGTCAAAGTTGTTTTTCTTTTTAGTTTTGGCAATGAACTACTGCATGAAAGAGTGGACTGAAAATAGCCTGTAAATGCCAGCACTTTTTACTTCTAATGAAAAGGATTAGTAAAACATCCTGTTTTAATCAGACTGTAAACCTCGTGTCATGGTGTGCCCTGGTGGCTCAGCAGTTAAGTCTGTGGCTGGGGCCGGTGTAATCCACACACGGTTCCGGGAGGTGTGTTCTCAGCCCTGGGCTGGGGGAACAACTAAGAGGAACAATTAAATGGATGGACAGATGATTCTTCCTCCTCGTTTCCAGCCTGACTGCCTTTGCTGGCCTTCATTCCTGCCTGCTTCCTTCCTTGCAAAACAAAACAAAACATCATGTCACACATCCAGGTTCTAAGGAAACAAGTGACTAAACATTCCCATACAGTCACCGCTCATGCTCTCGGCTGATGTGATGATGGGGTCGTGGGTCAAGCCCTCAAGCGCTCATGCAGTTGTAGATGGATATCTGAGGCAGGACCACCAGTGGGTTCCCTAGGATTGAGCCTGGGGGCCTTTGTAGAGTTTCTTTTGTCTTTTTCTTTTTTTATTTTAAAGGAAAGGTGCAGGCAGGATGAGAGAGAAGGAAATATTTTTAAAATGTTAATTTTATTTTAGTTGTTCATCTTGGGTTTTTTTTTTTTTTTTTTTTTTCTGGCCCCAGGACACAAACCTGGGACCTTCAGTTACAGGTGGACTGTGCCCAGTCCTACTCCCTTAGGGTGCACCTTTAAAGGCTTTCTTTCGTCATGTCCCCTTGTTCCAGGACTACAGTGAACCAAATTGAATCTGATTACTTTAAATCAGACTGTAATAAAACAAACAAAATTGACTGAAAAAGAAAAGAAAAAGGAGGAGGAAGAAAAGAGCACCTGCAGAGTTTAACCACTTCAACTGTTCAGGTCGAGTTGTTGTTCTTGGACTATAAGGCAAAGCACTTGACTTGTTCAATTTATTTTAGGAAGAAACATTGTATTTATTTGTTTACTTGTTTTGCATCCCCTCCCCACCAAACCCTTGGGCTTTACTTGGTCCACATCCCAGTGGTCTCAAACACAAGGCATGGCGACTGAGTACATTTTTCAGAACTCAGTTTATATCAGATCATCTCTCTGCAGATGCCTCAGTGTCATTTGTGACCTACAGATGCCCTGTCAGGTATTGTCCATCACGTGTCTTCTCAGTGCTGTTACGCTAAGGTCCAATGTTGAGGTGTTTTTTGTTTTTAATTTAAGAAAAGGCCCAGGCAGGAATGAAGGCAGGCAGGCAGGAAGAGAGAGATGGAAGAGCACTTTATTTTATTTATATTTAGTTGTTCACATTGACTGTTGCCCCGGGACCCGGGATGTGAACCCACGTCCTTGGAATGTACGTGGCCAGAGGCGTGGACCTAACCGCTACTTTACCAGGGCATGTCAAGTTCTCTTTTCTGTAAAGCCAACCGATCCTTGGTACAATCTAGCCACTAAATAAACTCCATTCCTCTTTTATTTATTTATTTTTAAAGATGAAGGAAGGCAAGCAAGATGAGAGAGGAGGAAGAAGCATTATTTATTTATTGACTTACTTTATTGTCCTTTTTGGTTGTCCTCCCTCCACGCCAGTGCTGCGTTGTGAACCCCGGTCCTAGTCCCCAGTTGAAGACTTAAAGGCCTGAGCCACCAGGTCACGCCTTCCATTCCTTTTTTTTTTTTAATCAAAACTGATTCTTGCTTTTTATCACAAAGTCACACAGTCCTGAGGACCAGCATGAAGAAGCGGAGCTGTCCCGGGCAGTGTGGGGCTGGGACTTTGGGTCCCAAAAGGGTAACTGATGGAGTTGAGGACAGGGAGTGGGTTGGGAGCAGCCACACAGGGTCTCAAACATTTCTGTTCCCAGGGAGCTTAGAGACCAAGGGAGGACGTAAGGGCCGTGTCAGCTCCGGGTGCAGAAAGAGTCCTCTGAGGGCAGGTGGTGAACTTGCGGGAAAGGAGATGGGAGGCTGCGAGGTTAAGGGGAGACTGCAAACTGAGGCCGAGGTGGGCTCGCAAAATGCTGGTCCCCTCCGCAGGTGCCCTTGGCCCGGCCCCGGATGAGCGCCCAGGAGCAGCTGGAAAGGATGCGTAGAAACCAAGAGAGTGGCCGGGCTCTCCCTCGCCCCGCCTCCCCGGGGCTTCTCACCCTGGGGCAGACACTGTCCCCAGCCCGGCGGCAACCTGACCTGGAACAAAGGGTAAGGAGAGCCGGTCAGGCAGTGGGGTGGTCGGGCCTCCAAGTTTGAGCCTCAGTTTTCCTCCCTGTAAAATGGGCACGTTCTTTACTTCCTTATCCGGAGGTGGCTTCCTGGTTCACCCCAACTTCCAACAGCGCTGCGCTGATGTCAGCATTCTGGCGCCCCTGGCGTTGGCGCTGGGTCAGGGACATTTTCACTCCCCAGTGTGGTCCCGACAGAACCTTTCACGGGTCTGGTCTGGATCAGAAGCCAGGTTTTGCTTTTGTTTTGTGTTCTCAAAGGAATTAAAATTAAAAAACAAAAACAAAACGTTTTTTAAAAAGGCAAGCAAGGAACTCGATTTTATTCATGCTATTGCGATGAGGAGAGCGCCCTCTATTGGAAGGTCGGAGCTCCTCCGCAGAACGGTTTTATCTTTTTTAATTTTTTTATTTTAAAGATACAGGTAGGAATGAAGGCGAACAGAGACAGGCAGGAAGAGAGAGGAGGAAGCTGCACTTTATTTCATTCAGTTGTTCCCCCAGCCCCAGGCCTTGAGCCTGGGACCATGGGATGTATGTGGACTGTGCCCGGTCCCGGTTTAAACTCCTAGGCCACCAGGGTGTGCCTAAATAGCTTTATCTCAGACTTTCCTGGGAGGAATTAGGTCATTGGCGGGATGAGATTATGGTTGGTTTTGTAATCAGAGGGTGTCTGTCAGTCAGCTGAGCTAGCTGATTTTTTTGTTGTTGTTTGGGGCGGGGCGGCGGGGGGGAGGTGGCGAGGAACTATCCAGCTACCATTTATGATGTAAAGAATGTGAACTCGCGGAGTCTGTTGCTGGCCTTTTCCTAGGTAAGTAATATGTGCGGGGCGGGGGGGTGGGGGTCCTCTGAGAATCTTAGTCACATGGAGAAGGGGATTCTTTGCAGTAAAGACGTTTCCCAGGATGCAAAAGTTAAACATTGTCAGGGTCTTTGGGGGCGATTTCATTCTCTCTCTGATCCCCCTTCACTACAAGGGTGAATGAAAACTTCGTGGCTTCGCGGTGAGGAATTCTAATGTCCCGACTCTTTTACAGCCTGTCCTAGGACATTCAGGAGCCCAGAAATGGCTCAGAAGCTCCGGGTCCTGGAGCAGGTAAGGAACTAGAGGGCGGGGCCAGGAGCAGGGAAACCGATCCCGGAACCTTTTAGAAACCTTTGAGTTTCTGGGGGTATGATAAAGCCCTAGATCCCTAGTGAGAACTGCAGTTCTCAAACTCCCGGGGTAGATTCAAACTCTGCCCCTGGGTATGGAATTCCGCCCAATTTACAGGCAACTGGACTACAAATCCCATGATGCACCGGGCTCGTGTGACAGCAGCGCCAGGTTTAAAGTCCTTTAGAACCACGTGCTAGGGACTACAACTCCCAGCAGGCCACGCGGGCGCCGCAGCCCGGGATACCTTGGCTAATAAGTCTTTCAAATCTTCGCATTTTTCTAGTCCAAGGAACACCACTCCCTATTTACCGACATCTGAAGGTCACCGGGAACGAGTCCTTAGTCTCTCTCAAGCCCTGGCCACTGAGGCGTCGCAGTGGCACAGATTGATGACAGGTGAGGAGAGGCCGGGAACCTTGCCTCCTGGGTTTTAGGAAACGGGGAGCCAGAGGTCCTCAATCCTAGGTCCTTGTGGGGAGTGGCCCTTTGTCTTGATGGAGAAAGAGCAGGACAGAGCTTGGGAGTTCTAGATCCCAGGAGTGGGGGACCCGGGCGCAGTCATCATGGGTCTGGGGAGGAAGGGACTGGGACCCCGAACTTGTAGGTCTGAGGACAAGTCCTGTTAAATGGACTTCTGGGTCCTAAAGTTTGCCGTTCCATCCTTTCCAGGTGGAAATTTGGACTCCCGAGGAGACCCTCTTCCCCCTGCGCCGGCGCCTCCATCAGACCCCACGCCCCAGGTGACCTCGCCCCCAAGATCTCCTCCAGTGGCCAATGCCCGCTCCACTGGTTTCTCCCGCCGGGCTAGTGGCCGCGGCGCTGGCCCCGCCTCCTGGGAGCCCACGTGGGATTCCGGGGCCGCTCCTCCCGCCCTGAACCAAGCCGAGGGGGCGTGGCCCCTGCGCGTCACTCTGCTGCAGTCGAGCTTCTGACCAGCCAATGGGGGCGTCAGGGCGTGGCCTGGGTGCCTCCGGGCGATCTGGAGCCACCACCAGCACCTGCCAGGCGGTGTTTCCGTCCCCCGCGGGGGCCTAGAAGGGGCGTGGTTTCTATGGCCAACTTTGGTTTTCCCAACCCCTGTCCGAATTTGGATTAAAACTTTGAACTTTTAGCCAATGGCTCTCTTTCTGTTTGGGGTTGTGACACGTGTGTCTGAAGGGCAAAGCAAGAGTCAAGGACTTTTGGGTCCCGAGGGAGTAAGGGACTGGGACTTGGATTTGAAGGTTTGAGGAGGTAGGGTGCAGGGGGCTGGTTTCTGATTCTCAGGAAGGAAGGGCTGGGGGGTCTGGACTCCTGGTCTCAGGGAGGAGGATGGGGTGCGGGGTGAGGGGCTGGACTCCTGCATCCAAGCTGGGAGGCCTGGGGTAAACTTCCAGGCCTCCAGCTGTCCTGGCAACGCCCCACCCCAGGGCCGGGCTTTCAGTACCCATCTCCTATTTATGGTTGGAACTCATGGCCTCACCGGACTTTGGAGGTGGAAAGAGGCCCAGAGCGCATGACCGAGAGACCGACTGCCGCAGGATGGCCACCGGAGCGCGCTATGCAGGGAAGGTGGTCATTGTGACCGGTGGCGGGCGCGGCATCGGAGCCGGGATCGTGCGAGCCTTTGGTGAGGGGGTTCTGGCTGTTTGGAATTCTGGAATCTGAAAGGAGGGCTCCTGAGACTTGTGGGTGTGGAAGGAGGGTCTTCAATACTGGAGTCCCAATCCCTATAAAATCCATTTCATTGCTACTGAAGACTCATTGACTTTGACAGCCAGGCCCTGACCTTTTGGCGGGTGCCCTCACGCTGCTGGCCCCTTTCTCTAGGTCTGGGTTATTACAGCTACGAAAGGGGTAGACAGGTGACTGTCTCTTCCAGGTTAGAGTTTACTCTGGACCCCAGCAATGGGGGCTCGAGCCCAGGGGCACCCGGAGTAGTCAGGGAGAGTGAGTAATGAGGCCTCTGCCCTTTGCCCTGGGGACCATCATAAGACTCGGGTCACAGGGGAGCAGAGGGGAGCAGAGGGGAAGACGGGTCCCACTCCAGGTGAGCACAAGGGGGCGCAGCGGCCTTCACCAAGATCCTTGTGGGATAACCGTCCTTTCCTCGCACAGTGGAGAGTGGAGCCCAGGTGGTTATCTGCGACAAAAATGGTGAGTGAGGGGCCTTCAGTCTCACCCCCCGTCCTCCTCTCTCAGACCAGGAGTCTGACCCCCGGGGCCCTCCTCCCTCGGACTCCAGCCCTTTCTTTCTGCAGAGTCTGGGGGCAGGGCCCTGGAGAGGGAGCTTCCTGGAACCCTCTTTCTCCTCTGTGACGTGACTCGGGAGGACGAAGTGAGGGTGAGCCGTCTCAGTTTCCTCCCTTCCTCCCTCTTCCGCCCCCAGGTTCTGATCACTTTTGTCATGTGCGACATGGAACAAATGGTTCCCTCAAAGTGGGTCTCCTTGAGAATTTCCCCCTCCTGTCTCTGGGCTTTTAATGCTTCCCTTTAGTAATTGTCTCTGCCACCCGCACACACACACACACACACACACACACGACACACCGCACACAGACGTTCACATACATACACACTATACACTCACACACACCTACACACATTCGCACACATGCACTCACACACATGCTCGCCTCTGTCCCCACCGACCAGGTCACTGGAGTAAGAATTACAATGAGAATGCAACTGGCCAGCCCTCCAGTCGCTGGGACCCCAGCTCCCTCTTTCCTCTTCTGCCATGTCTGGTGATGCTGGGTCCCTCACACTTCTGCCTCCTGTCCCTTCAGCTGTGAATCCAACTGTCCTCGCCCACTTTGCTTTGGGAACGCAGCTCACATCCAGGTGCCCAGTCCTGTCACTCCTAAGACATCCCTCTCCGCAGGCGCTGCTCTCTGAGACTGCCCGGCGTTTCGGCCGAGTGGACTGTGTGGTCAACAACGCCGGCTACCGTGAGTCTGAGGCCCGAGGGCCATTCTCCACTGCCGCCACCCAGCTCCTGGCGTGTCCCCCCTCGGTTTCCCTCTGCCCCCATCCTCTCTGTCCATTTGACGGGTCAGCACAGCCATGGACTCCCCCAGTCTGTGCCCTCACCGCTTCAGGCCTCAGTGCCTACATTCCTAAAGCGAGTGTGACTGCCTCCGTCCTCCTCACGGGGTTGAGCCTGTTGAAGGCAAGTTGCTCAGCCGCATGGTTACTATAGAATTTACCAGAACCTTCGGGCACACAGCTCTGGTGGTCTCGGTTTGCTGACCTGTGATCCAGACTGATGCTCCTCTTTATCCCTGACTGTGAGTGGGTGCTCACTGGCCTGGTGTACAGGACTTGGGGTGCAACTTGGGAGGGAAAGGCCATCAGCTCAGTGGCGGCCCTTCATAAGAATGCTGCCCATTGGCGCACCCTGGTGGCTCAGGGGTTAAGCCTCTGCCCAGGGCATAGTCCATCTGGACCCAGGTTTGTGACCTGGGTTCAGGGGTGGGGGGAAAAAAAACAAAACGAGCAAATCAATAAATGCTTCTTCCTGCTCTCTTTTCCTGTCCACCTACTCTCCTTCATTCCTGTCCGTTTCCTCCCTCTTAAAAATTAAGTAAATAAGGCATGCCCTGATGGAATAGTCCTTAGATCAGCTTGGGTTCAGACCACAGTCCAAGAACATCCCTAGGACCCGGGTTCATGTCCTGGGACTGGTGGGTGTAACCAAGATGAACAACTAAATAAAATAAATGAAATGCTCTTCCTTCTCTCTCTTCCTGCCTGCCTGCCAATTCGCCTTCATTTCCACCTGCACCTTTCTATAAAAAAAAAAAAATAGTAAAAAGAATGCCTCATCTTGGTAAGCCAAGGCTCAGAGAGGTGAAGTGACTGGACTGAGGTCAACCAGCAAAGCCTCAGTGGAGAGAATTCTCCCTTGTCCCCTGGGCACTTGGAGCAAGGGACTCACCCTCTCTGGGCTCCTTTAAAGAGACAGCAGGGTGCTCCCTGGTGGAGCAGCGGTGAGGTCAATCGCCACCAAAGGTGCTCAGGCCACACACCCGTGGGTTTGAGTCCCTGGAAGTGGCAAGAGGAAATTACTAACGTGAACAACTAAATAAAAATAAAAGGTGCTTCCTCTTTTCTTTTAAAAAGAAAAGAGAGAGCGAGATAGCAGATACTCTCCATCCTTTCTCTCAGTGTCTGTTGTCCATTCAATAGATAAGGCGAGATCACTCAATCCTCATTATTCCAGCCTTTGCATTTGTGAATTTGCCTGCTCGCTAAAACAAATTGTTTTTGTTGCAGCGGGTAGTATCAGCACCTGTCGTACAGCCCAGATACCAGCGTTCGTGGCCCATTGCTTTCATTTCCTGTCTTTTCCTATTTTTTCTGCTCTTCTATCTTACTAGCTCCTTTTCTGCGGACTATGGAGTGGGCTTTCCCTAACCCGCAGTGCCTTCTGTTTATTTCACAAATACATTATGGTGCTAAGTGTCAGGTTTAAATTTACCTGTGACATTTCTAACCCAAGAACCAAGTGTTAGCCTCATTCTACAGATGAGGAAACTAGGACACAAAGAAGGAATGTGACTCGTCCAAGGTCACACAGCCAGAATGTGGCGGGGGTGAGATTCACACAGAGGCCTATGCCTCCCGAGACTGACACTCCCCACCCTGACGCTCACCGCCTCTGCGCCCTGCTCCCCATCGCCCTCACCCCCATTTCTCTTCTAATCTCCACTGGCTCCCACATCCTCTCCTCTCCCACCACCTCACTCAGACCCACCTCCGCAGTGGCCGGAGGAGACTTCCGCCCAGGGCTTCCGGCAGCTGCTGGAGCTGAACCTGCTGGGGACATACACGGTGACCAAGGTGAGGCCTGGGGTGCCCGACTGGTCTCCCCACCATGGGATGTTTTGATCTGAAAACAAAATGATTTCTGTGCTTTGGTTTGATCTCATTCCAAAGGGACTCTGTTCTTGGTAGAAAAGAAATAGGTGCAGGCGCCCCCTGGTGGCTGAGTAGGTAAGTCAGCATCCATCCCAAGGACCCAGGTTCAAGTCCTGGGACAGGCAAACAAGCAAGATGAACAACTAAGTAAAACAAAAAATTAAAGGAAAAGAAAAATAAATTGGTGCAAATCCCCACATCCAGTAAAATAGTTCCTACTTCCAGAACAAAGGAAGGAGCTGTTGAGAGCGGGAGTTAGTCATAGGCGCCTCCAGCTTCATCGCCCCATGTGGACCAGGTCTCCGCTTGGGTCCTGAGAACGTGATGGGTCAACTGGGGGCTGCTGTGTGCGGAGACCAGCCTGAGTCTCAGCCTACAGCCATCAGGATGACAGTTGGCTTTTCTCGTGGCCCCCCTCCCCCTTTTTTTAAGGGAAGGTGCAGGCAGGAATGAAGGCAATTAGAGGGAGGAGTGAACATTTTATTTTTAATTTAGTTGCACGCCCCCACCCCACCCCTTCGCTGGAACCCAGGGATCTGTGGTCTGCGGTCCTTTGGAGGTTCGATTGACCTCACCGCTGCTCCACCAGGGGGCGCCGTGTCGTTTCGTTTTCACTTCCAGTGTCGGGTCTCCAAACTCAGTGGCCCGCGCTGTTGCTCCCTCAGCCATCCCAGCCACAGGGCCGTGCCTCATCCTAGCACTTTGAAATCACTCGTTCAACCAGTATTTATTTAGCATCAGCAACCTACTAACAACGCAGCAGGGAAGAAGACAGAGCTGGGAAGCTGGCGTTGTAGGGGAGACAGGCAGCAGCCCGCAGGCATGGAGTGACCATCAGGGAGTGAGCAGCAGCACCCAGGTAAAAAGAGGGTACCGCGTATGGGTAGTGTGAATGCTCATATACTGAACCCCTCGGGTGCATCATTCCCCTTTTATGTTTCTGCTGGAGTTTTTTGGTGTTGGGCTTTTTGTTTTTTGTTTTGGGCTTTTTGTTTTTTGTTTTTAAAGAGAAGCACTTAATTTTAGTCGTTCATCATGATTGTTTTTCTTGGCCCTGGGACACGAACCTGGGTCCTTGGGATGTATGTGAGCTGCATCCAGTGGCCTTATCCGCTAGACCACCAGGGCCAGATTTAATCACCTTTTGTTCCTGTAATTATATCTATATGTATCTATACATATTTCGTTCCTTCCCCCGACCCTGAGTCTCAAACCAGTGTCCTTGGGCTTTGCATGGCCTGCACCTTAGCTGCTGAGCCATGCAGGTGCACCTGCTGGAGTTCTTTAAAGCAAGACACCGTATTGAACCCATAAGTAAGACATTCAGACTGGCCCTTCCTAGACAAGGGTTGGTGTTTGTTTCTGCTGTATATTTGTGCGCTGCGTTAGAAAGTGGGGGCTCAGAAGCCTTCCCTGAGAGGTGACATTTGAGTCAACTGCACGAAGTCCACAGAGGTGTGTAGGCAGCTGCCTTCTATCAGAGGAAGTCTGTGCAAAGAGCCTGGGGCTGACTTGTAGCAGGAACAGTGAGGAGGGCCAGGTGACCTGAGTACAGTGAGCCTGGGGGAAAAGGTCGGAGGTGAGGATTGCAGAAGAAGGTCAAAGGGGTCTAAACCCTAGAGGCTCCAGTGGGCAGCGGAGAGGACTTGGCTTTGACGCTGAATGGCTGAGCCAGAAGGGCTTCTGAGCTGGCAGGCACTTGAACCAACGTAAAGGGAGGACCGGCGCCCTCTGGCGGCCTCTCGGGGGAACAGACGGGGCGGAAAGAGGACTGAGGCAGGGGGTCCAGGGGGGAGCCCTCTACCCAGCGCCCTGGAGGGGAAGTTAGACCCGACAGGCAGGTGGATTTGGCGAGAAGCAGTCCGATTCTGGATCCAGTTTGCAGGTAGAATTGTCCACATTTCCTTCTAGACTAGATGTGGGAGAGGAATTGAGAAAGAAAGGAGAAGGAACCCCGGATTTGCTTCCCCCAACCCTGCATCCAGGGGAGGCCCGGGGAGGAGCAGAGGCTGGGGGGCTTGCGTTCAGTGAGAGAGGCTCACCAGTCATCCTGGTGGGGTTCCCAGGTCTGGGGCAGAGTTTGGAGTGTAGCAGTCAAGAGAGGAGCCTAGCCCGAGGGAGCAGGTGGGGGTCACCAGTGTGGGTGAAGGATGCCCCTGGCTTTGAGGTCCCTTCTGATAGTCAGGTGACCCCGGGCTCCCGTCTGGACAGGGTGTGAACTCCAGACAGCATTTGCTGAGGGTGGAGCTGGCAGAAGGGAGAGTCTGATGGATAAGAAAGACAGTGGGGCCTTACTGTGATTTTACGGGGTGCAGGCAGGCCCCTGTGCAAGACCTGGCAGAGAGGGGCTGGTGCTGGGGGACCGAGTGGAGGGGGAAGAGGTGGTACCATAAGGGGACTCGGGGGGCAGATCTCATGGGATGTTGAGGTATCTGGTCTTGATCTCAGGAGTAGCAGGGAGCCTTGGAAGAAGAGATTTGGTCCCAGTAATGCTGTGACGGACCCAGGTCTGCTGCTTGTCTGCTCCCCTGAGGGGAGCGCTCAAGAGGACACACGGGGGGAGGAAAGTAGGTTTATTATCAAGAGGCCCTGACTCTGTCTCAGATGCTTTTCCAGTATGACACTCAGAATTTATAGAGGCACGTGGGGAGGGGAGGAGGTTGGGGAGCCTGCAGACCTTGGTGATGGCAGGGATGTGACACCTGCAGGGGGTCTGCTGGCTTCCTGCCCCAGTGAAAGAACAGTTTGAACCATTTTCTGTGCCTCTGTGTGCCTTAGCTTATCTGTAACTAGAGTATATGCTAATGAAATGTCATCCAGTCCTCCATTTATGATTCATGATTCTGCTGGATGGCGCAGTTCAGAGTCCTGATTTACTGCCTGGTGACAATGCTAATGAGTCCTTACTATTCACAGATCCTCTTGATTGAGTATGAGGGAAAAAACGGAGGGCAAAGTGTGGAGGCAGGAAAGCCCGGGTTAGGAGATGGTCGCCTCTGCCCACGTGGCCACTGGGGTGATATTGTCCCTGTGGTGTCCTCTCACCTCACCTCCCACCACAGCGGCCGGACGCACCAGGCTTGGTCCTGCCTCAGGACCTTTGCACATGCCGTTCCCACCTTCAACAGACATAGCTTGCACCTGGACTCAAAATGCTCTGATGTCACCTTACCGTCACTCTGCTAACAACACTCCCATGCCCCTCATTTCCTGTTTCATATTCCTCAGCACGCTCTAGCACATTCCACACTGCACTCATTGATTTGCTTATTGCTGCCTCTCGAGGAGGACAGAGTCTGTCCCTGGCACTTACCACAACAGTGGTTACACTGTAGGTGTGTAACCGGTCTTTGGGCGAATGAAGGCTTTCTTGGGTGCTCGGTCATAGAAATTAGCCAGAGGTCGAATACAGCCTTAGAGGAGACTTTTCTTGAGGGTCCCCGCAGACAGGCAGCCTGGGGGCAGAATCCTGAGCTGCTGTCTGAGTGTCCACAGGTTGAGTCCTATCCTTCAGCCCCTCGAAGCCCATGGTGGGCTGTCTGCTGAGTCAGAGACCCTTGGTGGTGACCGACGGGAAATTCAGGGCCTACCACTGTTTCTCATTCCAAAAGGGCCTGAAATGAAATGCTGCAGACATAGGTTACTCAATAGTTTGCTGCCCAGTCTGGTGGAACCTGTCATCACAGAGGGACAGGCTCAGGGTCATGTGGCAGGGCTGTGACAGGTTGGTTAGGCATTGGGTGACACCAGGGACAAAGGAGATTGTCATGGTGAAGTTAAAACAGATTTTCCAGGCCAGAGAACAAGGAGTCCTTATTGTTTTTCTTACTCCTAGGGGTGTACCCCACAGGTGCTCCACCTCACCTGTCTTGTCGCCCCTTCTGGGGACCCAGGGACTGGGAACAGATGGTCATACAACCATACAAGAAAGGTGTTAATGTCATCACCATGGGGAGGAACTTAGAAAGGAGGTTCCCATTACTATGAATGGTCAATACTTTCTAAAGTCAGGTGTTTTTTTTGGTTTTTGTTTTTAAAGGAAAGGCGCAGGCAGGAATGAAAATGAGCAGGAAGGGAGAGAGAGGAGGAAGAAGCATTTTATTTATCTTTATTTAGTTGTCCATCTTTGTTGTTCCCCTGGCCCTGGGACATGAACTTGGGTCCTTGGGACATGTGTGGACCAGCCGGAGTTGGCAGATTCAACCACTACTCCACGGGGGTGGGGGGGCACCTAAAGTCAGTTATTTTAACAAAAGGATTTCAGTTAAAGGCAAAAGACAAAAGAGGGAAGCCTTCTCCTTTCATTCTGCCTGCCTCGGGTGCTGATTAACGTTTGTTGAATGGACGGATGGGGTGGAAAGAACTGCATAGGTTCCAGAGCTCACTGATGGAGCCTTGGCCGTGGATGTAGGGGGAACTGAGTGAGAGGAGGCTCTGAAGATTCCAGGCCTCTGAGAAGCTGAGAGGGAGTGGGGCCCACCAGAGAGACAGGTTTTAGTGGGAGACAGTGGGTGCGTTGTGCAGATACTGAAGGGGAACCTGCCAAGTGGGGGCTCCCCTGGCAGATCAGAGAGAGAAGCAGACCCAGGAACCCCACACTGAGGGGCACCGGCGGTGTCAGGCCAGAGCTGGGCCACAGGGCTCCCAGGAGAGGGTGACAGGGGAGACTGTTAGGCTACAAGGAAGTACCAGGTGACCTTGGAAGGGATGTGGGAAGGACTCGGCCAAGAAATGCATGTAAGGGTTGGGAGGGGCCACAGGGAGTATGAGACAAATATTTGTTGACACCAGCTGCGTGCCCAGTCCTGGGAGGTGGCCATCTCAGCCCCAGTCTGCAGGGTGGGGGTGGTGGGCAGGAAGCCCTGGGCTTGAGGAGTGAATTCGTGCTGCAGGGGCAGGGCGGTGGGGGCTGAGAGAGGGTTTCAAGGCCTTTGGGAGTGAGGGGAGGAGAGGGTGAAGATGAGGGGGTTCCTGTGGAGGCTGGAGGAGTAGAATCCCACACACTCATTCTCTTGAAGTTCTTAACATTTAGAATTGTCAGAGATTCCTATTCGGTTATGGGGTTGTTTGGGGTTCTTTGCTTTTTTGAAGGAAAGGTGCAGGCAGGAATGAAAGCGAGTCGGCAGACAGGTAGAGAGGAGGAAGAAGCATTTTCATTTTATTTCTATTTCAGTTGTTCACACTGGTTGTCCCGCCCCTCCACCAGGGCCCAGGACTGGAACCCAAGGGCATGTGGCCCGTGTCCTTTGGAGGCGGTTGACCTGGCTGCTGCTCCACGAGGGGCGTCCAGTATGGGTTTTGGTGTCAGACTGCCTAGCTGCAAATACTAACTCCGCTGGGCGTGACGGGACCCTCCCTGGCCTCAGTGTCCTTCCCTGTGCAGTGCACGCTACTTCCTTCTGCACTTGTAAGTGTACCTGGAAAGTGGTCCCAGTTTAGCACAGAAACTGCAGGCTGGGTGTGCCCTGGTGGAGCAGTGGTTAAGTCAGTGCCTTTGCAGGGGTAAGCCAACATCCCCCTGGGTTCAGCTCCCGGACCCAGGGGGAAACAACCAGTGTGAATCACTAAAATAAAACCAAAATAAACTGTTTCTTCCTCCGCTGTCTTCCTGCCTGCCTACCTGCCTTCACCTTTCCTGCCTGCACCTTTCCTTTAAGGTGCAGAGAGAGAAGCAGACCCAGGAACCCCAACGCTGAGGGGCGAAGGCCGTGTCAGGCCAGAGCTGGGCCACAGGGCTCCCAGGAGGGTGGGGAGAGTCTGTTGGGCTGCACAGAAGTGCCAGGTGACCTTGGAAGGGATGCGGGAAGGACTCCGGCCAAGGTATGCCTGTGAGGGTTCCTGCCTGCACCTTTCCTCTGAAAAATAAAAAAAGAAAGAAACCGTAGGCTGAAAGTCTCAAGTCTCCAGAAGCCCTTCCATTGTGGGCAAACCAGGCTTGTGGTGGCCCCAGGGAGAGAGTCGGGAAAAGCATCCAGGCGGAAGGAACAGCAAGTGCAAAGGCCCTGAGGTTGGGACACTCAGGCTGTGTTTGAAGGTCCAGTGCTGATGGAAATTGCTTGTGAGGGAGTGGAGGAAGAACTGGCGGGTGAGCCGGAGAGGAGCTCACTTTGTTTCCACTCTGACAACCCTTCAAAAGAGCAGGCTGTGCTCATTAATCTTTAATGGCAGGAACAGGTTTTGTCCAGCCAGCTCAACTGCCCAAAGCTAGTGAATTTACTCAAGGTCATGTGTCATGAAAGAGACAGAGGAAGGGAAGAGAGGGTATTAATTTAGGGACTTCCAGGTCGCCAGAGAGTTGCAGCGGAGAAGTTGGTAGAGTGTGGGATGCATTTCCTGAAGGTCTCCCATGTCGTGTTCTGCCTACGGAGAGCTCTCTAAAACTTCAGAGAATCTGTTTTCCCCTCCATGGATAAAGAGCTTCCTCCATTTTTTTGCAAAATATGTCGCCATCTTGTTCTTACTTTTTTTTTTTTTTTTTTTTTTTCAAGAGAGAAAGGAAGGGAAAAGAGGAAGAAGCATTTTTTAGGAAGGGAGAAGAGGAGGAAGCACTTTTAATTATTTTGGTGACGGGTAAACCCAGGCCTTGGGCTTTGCGTGATCCACGCAACAGACACCAGCTTCACTCCTGAGTCATGAGGGCACTCGTCTTGCATTTTCTTATCTCGATACAGAAGGGAGCTCATGCAGAGACCCAGAGAGGGAGACAGAGCTGGAGAGAAAAGGGGACAGAGGCCCAGAAAGGGGAGGAGGTGAAGAGAAAGAGACAGGGAGTAGAAGAGACAGAGAAAAAGCCCTCTCGGAAAAGGAGAAACTCCTTAAGCACTGAGCCCTAGAGACCCTGATCATCACAGAGAAGACACCCCTAAGATTCTGCATCTTTCCCTTCAAGGCGCTGAGACCAGCCTGTGGACACACCAGGGAGGGAGAGCCATTGTCCCATTCATCGGGATGCCTTTCAGGGGGCTGGGGCAGCTCCTGGGGCCTGGGTGGCTTATTTTGCTTTCTGTCTCCTCAGCTCGCCCTCCCCCACCTCCGGAGGAGCCGGGGGAATGTCATCAATATCTCTAGCCTGGTGGGGGGCATTGGCCAGTCACAGGCAGTTCCCTACGTGGCCACCAAGGTATATCAGCCCCGGTTCCTCCCTTCAGTCCCTCCCTGGCCCCCATGGACCTCAACCATGAAGCATAACCACCTGTGACCAGTTCTATGTCAAGTGTCTCCCAAAAAACAGAACCTAGTGATCCCAAGGAAACCACAACTTTTGCATTCTGATGACCCTGCCTGAAGTCCCCTCTTGGGAGGATGGGAGGAGCCCATCTAGCCTGAACTGAGTTTCTTCCTGCTCCATCTTCTGAAGGGGGCTGTAACAGCCATGACCAAAGCCTGGGCTCTGGATGAGAGTCAATATGGCGTCCGTGTCAACTGGTGAGCAAGTCCACCTGGGCTGAGAGCCTGCTGGAGGGACTGGGAGGACGAGGAGCGGGCCCCAGAGCCAGTGTTTGCTGCCGACTTCCTTCATCCTCTCTCCTTCCCCCAGTATCTCTCCAGGAAACATCTGGACTCCACTCTGGGAGGAGTTGGCTGCATTAACTCCTGACCCCACAGCCATTGTCCGCGAGGGTACATTGGCCCAGGTAGGAGTGGGCACGGGCGGGGCAGTCAGACGAGGGCTCTTCCTGACCTGCTTTCCCCGCATCTCTCCCCAGCCCCTGGGCCGCATGGGCCAGCCAGCCGATGTGGGGGCCGCAGCTGTGTTCCTGGCCTCGGAAGCCAACTTCTGCACAGGGATTGAGCTGCTTGTGACTGGGGGTGCAGAGCTGGGGTATGGATGCAAGGCCAGTTGGGGTGTCCCCATGGAAGCCCCTACCACCCCTTCCTGATCTACATTTCTACTTGGATTTCCCTCGCAGGGAAACCGATCCAAATAAATGCAGACTCTCAAATTCCTTCTCATACCATCTGCCTCTCTGGTGCAGCCCCTAACCCCAGACATTAAGCCCAAACAGCTCTACAGGTTTCTGTAAAAGCAACTCACAGCCAGAAGTAGGAAGACATATTAATTTTCAGCCGTTTAGGAATCGTGACACACCAGGACTCCTCTTGCCCGAACCCTGGCGTCTCCATGCGGTTCCTCCGCCCGAGGGACTACAACTCCCAGCAGGCCTTGCAGCTGCTGCCGGGTTTTGTCGGAGCCTGAAGCCTCCGGCTCCCAGGAGCCCGGCTTCACCCGGGCGCCAATTAAAAAGCCCGCGGGAGGAGCAAATTAGGTGCTAATTTGGCGAAAACTTGGAGATAATTTGGCTGGAGACGCAGAAGGAACTATTTAATTTTTGGCCCTGAGGGAAAGGAATTTTGACCTCGCTGCCAGCCTTTTAGGAGGGTGTCGGGTGTCAAAAAAATTGAAGCTGGAGAAGTTAGGAGTTGAGACTCCCGCGTCCGAGGCACGCGGGCTGGGTGCGCGGTGGGGTGAGAGGGATGTTAAGCTCCGGGGTTAGGGGTGGGGCTGCACAGCAGCGGCGGATTGGCCGCGGCGGGGGTGTGCGGCTGTCGCTGATTGGTCCCGGCGGGGGCGGGCGCGCTCCGTGGGCGCCGCACCCCACCACCGCAGGCTAAGGAGGGAGGGAAAACTGGGCGACTGCCTTTCGAGGGAGAGATTTGGTTGCCTGAACCTGTGGGTTGTTAGGGCTGCGGGACAGAATTTGGGACAAAGTGTCCCAGGGTGACCTAGGGACTGGAGTTTGAAGATGCAGCAGGAACCTGAATTTGGTATCACAGTAAAACCTGAGTGCAGAAGTTGGGGGAAATCTCATCAAGAAACCTTTTTTTTTGGGGGGGGCATAATGACCGAAGAGCACAATATGGGGGACACCTAGGCAATTTATTTATTTTTTAAAGAAAAGGTGTAAGCAGGCATGAAGAATGGAGAAGCAGCATTTTATGTATTTTTTATTTTATTGTTAATCTTGTCCCGGCCCTGGAGCTCAAAGGCGGCTCCTTGGGATGTTCGCAGACTGTGCCCAGTCGCTACCCTACCAGGGTGCGCCAGCAGGTTTAAATTGCTAGAGATTAGAAGTGTTCCCAGGGGCTCTAATCGACTAACTGCTCTTGGGGGTATCCTGGAGTTGGGAAGACATTCACGAAGGGGTATAATCACTGATGAGTAGGGGGACTGAAATTTTGGTGAGATATGAGAAGCATGGTGAACCGTGTGTTTTTGACTCTTAAAAAGTTACAAAGGACACGTATCTCCGTTGCAAAGAAAAGCTCTTCCAAGAGGGTTTGCCTGGGACCCTATCCTCTTCAGAGGCCTTTCCCCAGTCTTTTCCCTTTCCAACAGTTTCTGTCTTGGCTTGCTCCTCGGGCTGCTCATCCGCGTTAGAACCACGCCTGGGCACCATTCCAGCGCGTTTCTGAAAAGCGCTGCAGGCAGGCTCCTGCTCGGCCGGAGCAGAACGCGAGGGGGCTGGGAGGAGGGTGGGTGTCAGTATCCCCACTTCGCCCCGCGGCCTCCCGCGCATGCGCTCCCGGCGGGCGCACGCCCTCAGGGAGGCCGGGCGCGCTCAACGAAGCTAGCGGGCGGGAGAGGGCGTGAGCGGGGCGGGGCCGGAACGTCTCTCCCGGGCCCCGCTACAGGCGGGCCCAGTTCCCCGCCGCCCCGACCATGGCCGCAGCCGCACTGAGGCAGGTGGGTGTGCGGCCCCGCGCGGGGGGCTCGGGGAAGCCCGCTGGGGGGCGCCCTTCCGGAAGGACCACTCGCCAACGGTCGGGGCGTCCTGGCGCCGCTCCTCGGGTGCTCGGGTTCCGTTGCGGGGCGCTGATGAGGGGGCCGTTTGGAAGGAACTTGAGGCTTTAATAGGAGGGGGTGGCAAGTGTGAAGAGGCCCGGGACGGGATGTTTCAGGTGGGAAATGGGGAGGAGGGGACTCACGGGAGAGGCTGGGCGCCGGGCTGGGGGGATTCCAGGAGGGGAGGCGGGGGCCGCTGGGCCAGGGGGCAGTAGGACGAGGGCCTGGAGCTCAACCTCGCCTCTGGCCTGGGAGCTGCACCCCACTTTGGTGGTGAAACTCCTGGGCCATGTCGAGAGGCCCACTGTTTTGAAACGAAAGGCTGTTTGTGGAATGTTGTGTCTGCTGAAACCCCTTATCTGAAGCTCTGTGCCTGGGCTGGGCATGCAGCTGTCTGCTCATTGTCAAGATCTCCCTCCAGGCCAGAGGGGCTGTCCAATCTCACCCATGCTTGTCCGCTGTCCAGAGTTTGCAAGTCTGATTGTAGGACAGGGGTTCCCAGTGAGGAAGGACACACACCTCCAAGCAGGGCGTCCTCACAACCCTGCCAGCTGTAGCATAAGCTTGGGAGATGTGTTTCCTGTTAACTTTACTCCTGGCTTTGAGTCTCTTCTCCCAGCTTGGTGGACAGCAGACAGATTTTAACTGTCTCCGGTTCTCAGTGACTGAAGGGAATAGGCTGGGCTGTGATAGAGGGAATCTGGGCTTTGATGATGACACCCTTGGCCGTGACAGGGATAGTTCTAGGGCTTTGACTGGGACAGTTTGGGATTGTGACAGGACAGGCCCTGGCAGGGACAAGGACAGCACTGCACTATGATGGGGACTCTTCCTGGGCTGTCCTGAAGCATGAAGGACCACCTACAACACACAGTCCTGGGTTTTGGTGGTGAAACTCCTGGGCCATGTTGAGAGAACAGTCCTAGATTTGGTGGGGGGGGGGGGACAGTTCTGGGCTGCCGTGAGACATCTGACAGCCCTTCCCTGTGTACCCTGCCCCCACCTCTACCTGGTTTCTTCGTTCAACTCCATTTCAGCTCTATTCTTTCTTTTTCCTTCCCCAAAGCCCATCTACCTTTGGGCCCAATCCCCATGACTTGGGATGTCAGGTGGTAGGGAACTTGCCCTGAGCCGAGCTGAGACCCCTGCCTTAAAAAATGTCTGGGAGGAAAATGGCAGTGTGACCAGGCCTTTATCACCTGCGCAGATTAATAATCTCACAGACACCATGCCCAGCCCCGTTTCTTTCCCTGTGTGTTTCTGTCTCAACCTTCTCTCCAAGATATCTCTGTCTCAAAACATCATGGCGACAGATTCTTTCCAGATGCTATATCCTTCACTCTCTCCAGCCCTCTTCATTTTTCTGGGCCTTCCTTCACTTTGTTCTGTCATCTAAAGCCTAGACTTTTTTTCCTTCCTCATTTCTTTTTTCTCTCTCCTCTCTCCTCTCTTCTCCTCCTTCTTTTTCTTCTCTTTGCTTCTCTTTTTCCCTCCCTCTCTCTTCCTCTCCTGAATATCTTGCCCTCAGTATTTTCCTGGATTTCGCCCGGCTATGCTGCACCTGAATTTGTCTACCTCTCGGTCTCATATTTCAGTCTTTCAAGATTATATCTATTTTGGCGTTGGTTTCTGTTCTCTTCAGTTTGTTTTCTATTTTCGTGACTTTTTCTTATTTTGCTTTTCTCTGTCATTCTTTTATTTCTTCCATTCCAGTCCCCCTTCCTGGGCGCGCCCCCTCTCTCTGCTGTGGGTGTCCATCACTTCCTGGGCAGCATGGCCACGAGCTAGTGCAGCTGCATATCGCCACCTAGAGGCTGGACTCTGGAACCTCATCCTGATCATCCCAGAAGTCCTTGGGCCCCGCTTTCCAGGACTGCTCTTCAGACTCGGTGGCCCAGACTCTAGCACTTTGCTACCCACAACCCCCAACTCCCCACAACTCACCTACTGACCGGTGATCATGGCCATTGCCATCCATTCTTGCTGACTGCTGTCAGCTCACCCAGCTCACAGGGCAGGAACCGGTTAAGCCGTTCTGCTCCCTCCAAGCTCAGGATCTAGTTGCCTTCCTGCTGGGCTGCGGAGAGAGGCTTGTGAGAACAGGGAACAGTGGGCGCAGCTTGACCTGCGCTTCCCTATTCGCCTTGGGCAGGACTACAAGGGAACATTCATCTGAGCTGTGTTCACTGATGACGTGGCCCCTCGGCCCACGTGGCTGCAAACTCTCAGGCCAGGATCCGAAGGGAATTGGAATCAATGGTGCCCAAGGTGTGGGGTTGGGGAGTGTCTCAGGTATCTGATCCCAGGTGATCTTAAACCTGAAATAATACAGATTTGCACTCCTGGGTCTGAGGGAGGAGGACTGGGGTCTGGACTCCTGGGTCTGAGGGAGGAGGACGGGGGTCTGGACTCCTGGTCTGAGGGAGGAGGACTGGGGTCTGGACTCCTGGGTCTGAGGGAGGAGGACGGGGGTCTGGACTCCTGGTCTGAGGGAGGAGGACTGGGGTCTGGACTCC
>RJWH01007769.1:0-36799 GCA_004363575.1 Solenodon paradoxus | reverse complement strand
GGATGGATGGATGGATGGATGGATGGATAGATGGATAGATGGATAGATAGAGAGAGAGATCGCAGTCAAGAGGGCTACATTTTCATCTCTTAGGCATGTTTGTTCAGGTTAACTGCTTGAAAACAGAAATTCTGTGGCCTCATTTAGGACTTAAAAGGTGATTCCTCTCACTTCTTTTCTTAATGTCTTAGTACCTTTGCACTCTTTTTGGCAGACTGTGCTGAGATGTCATTTTTTTCAAGAAAAGGATTCACATAATTCAGCTGACTGCCTCTTTTTCATATTGTAATCGGTTTTGGCAGCTATGCAAATGGAGATTAGGCATAGGCTGTTCTTCCTTTGAACACAATCCTTTGAAACATTACGGGACACGTCTCCCCGAAACCAGGGACATCTGCAATCTATTGAGTCACCTGTGAGGTTCTAAATTCTCCATTCACGAAAGGATTGTTTTGGGTAGGCTGCAAACTGTAAGGTGTCCATCTTGAAACATTTATAAATAGGACACTTCTTCATGAAGGTTATTTTCCTTGCAAAAGCATGTTCCCTCGCTATTCATGGGGAGGCTATTGAGAGACAGAATTAGAGCTTTGGCTGATTAACTTAGCCTTCTTGAAAAACCTGCAGACAATCAATATCTGCCTCTTCCATGTCCTTTCAGAATGTGTCTCCCCAGATTCAAAATTCGAAAACCTAACCCCAAAAGTGATGGTGTAGGAGGTGGGAACTTTGAGAACTACTTATTTTATGAGGGTGGTGTTCATATGAATAGGATTAGTGCCCTAGAGCAGAGTTTACAGAGCTCCTAGACCCTTCTACCAGGTGAAGACATAGCAAGTAGGTGTCACTAGTACCAGGAGGGTCCTTACCTCTTGAATTTTGAATTTCCTCTCTCTAGAGTTTGAGAAATATCTTATTTTACTGAGGTGATTTTGATTTAAAAAGTATATATGTATATGTGTGTGTGTGTGTTTATGTGTGTGTACATAACATACACATCTAGATGTGCAGGCTCACTTCATTAAATAAATGATACCACACCATGCCAACCATCACGTTTCTAACAGTCCTCCACAACTGTCCAATGGATCCCCGTACCCTTTTCTCCCACCCCCATCCCCGCCCCATTCCCCTCTAGTTACCTCAGTTCTGTCATCAATGTCCAAGGATTAGTTTCTGTTTTGTCGTGTTCATCTGCTTTGTGGATTTATAACTCCATAAATTAATCTGTTCATTTTGGTTTAGTCTTTCTCCTTCTGACTTAAAATCCCCTCTAGTTCCATCCATGTTGTTGGCACCCAATGGCAAGATTACATCTTTTCTAAATAGTAAGTAGTATTCAAGTAGTATGCATTTACCACATCTTCTTTGTCCATGAGAATTAGATTCCTGATGTTTAGAAGCCGCCCAGTCTGTGCGATTTTGTTTCGGAAGTTCAGATGGACTAAACATTACCAGTCACTTTTAAAAAAATTAATAAACTTCATTTTTAGAGCAGTTTATATTCTGGTTATATAGAAGTATATTTGCGTTTTCATTTTTTAGCAATTTTATTGAAGTAATATTCCATCACAGCATTATACATGTTTCAGGTATGCATAAATCAACCTCTGTATATAGGACATTAATTCATACAATAATGTTGGCTTATTATCATTTTAATACCTAAGGGATCTATAGATAATAAGTCCTCTTATCCTCTTGATATTATTAGTTCATAGTCTTTATTTATTGTCTAATCAATCTTGGCTTCATCAATTTTTGAAACAAACTTTTACTTGAATTACTTGCTCATTTGTGTCTTTTTTGGTGGTGTGTTAACATCACTATTATTGTCATTATCACTCCCTGACTTTTCCTTTATTTTAGTTTGCTTATAATTTTTTGTTGATATCTAGTTTTGGATCTTAGGTCAATGATTTCCTTTTCTTCTTTCAAATAATATCAGCATAGAAAGCGGTATACTTTTCCTTCTTATGCTAGGTACATTAAACAAATGCTGAAACCTATCTTTTAGTCAGAAATATCTTCTGCCTTCTTTTGTGATTTCATCATTGACTCATTTATGTTGCACAAAGTACAAATATTCTGTTTTCCTAAATATTTTAATGCAATGCATTTCTAATTTAATTCCATCTTGTGACGAGATTTATGAGAGTGTGTGGTTTCAGTTAGTCTAATGAAGCATATTTTATGGTTCAGCATATGGCCTATTTTGGTGAACTTATGCACATTTTTAAGAGCGTGTTTTGCAATTGGTGGTGTAATGATTTATAATTAGCAAAGGCAATGTGACTGATAATTTGGTGGAGGTCACCTATTTTTTTTCTGATATTTTCTGCTTTTTCTATCAGCTGCCAAGACAAAGGAGCTAAAATCTCTTATGAAATAATGTTTATATCTGTAGAATCCTTTCAGGTTTTGCTTCATGTTGGTTTAGAGCACTGCATCTAGATTCACATATATTTATGACGATTATGTATTCCTGAAGACATCGATGTTTTCATCATTAGGAAGTGTCCCTGTTTATTTCTGGAGATACTTTCTGTCTTAACTCTGTTTTATTTGATACTTAAGTGGCCACTTCAGCCTGCTGAGGTTGTTGGCATGATGTATCTATCATCATCTATTTAATTTTTATCTACTGGGCTTAAAGCACATTCTGTTAGGCAGCATATAATTAGGGTAATTCCTGCCTTTAAATTACAGCTCTGTGACCACAGCAATTAATGTAGTTTTTGACATGGTTGGATATGGGTCTGCTATTGTTCATTGTTTTCTGATTCACCCCCTCAATTATTGATTCATTGTTCTTTTACTGATTTCTCTTTTCAGATGATTTGAGTATTTTTAGAGTTTTCCATTAATCTGTTTATTTGCTCCTGAAAATCCTCCTTCACATTACTTTTGGTTTCGAATCCTTTGTGTTTCAGAAAGTCTAGTAGACAGATACCACTTCCTGTTAAATGCAAGAATTTTGCAACATTAAAAGACCATGTTTCTTCATTTTCTCTGTTTGTTATATGCAGTAAAAGGCATACAGCTTGACTCCACTTAACGGCATTCACACTTTTGCTTCTAAAGAATCAGGTGCCTTAATGAAATTAAAAGGAAAATATAGTCTTTCATATTATTATTTATCATTTCAGCTGCCTTTCATTTTCCTGAGTATTCACGTATGTATTAGGTAGTATTTCCTTTCAGGAGGAAGACTGCTCGCATATCTTGAAGTTTATATCTGCTGGAGAAAATTGCACTGAGTTTTATCTCATCTGGTTTAGTGACAGGTAGTTTTGTTGGATACAGGAATTTGAGTTGTCCAACTTCTCCACTATGTTTGTATTGTAGTTTTCCCACAAAGTCAACATTCATTTGCAAAGCTGTTCCTCTGTATCTACGGTGGCATTTTTCTCCAGCTTCTCTCAAGATATTTTCCTTATCGTTGTTCTTAACAATCTGAACACAATGTGACAAGGCATTGCTTAATCTTATCTTGGTTGCTGTTTACACAATTGAATATTTAGCTCTATTACACACTGGCGATTTCTGAGTTTCCATATTCTAAAACCATGTCTGTACAATTCTCTCATCTCTCTTTTTGTAACTCCAATTAAACAGGGATGTTATATCTTGATATTGGCTCACAGGTGTGTGAGGATCTGAAACTTTATTTTTCATTATTTTTTCTGTCATGAGATTTAATAATTTTCTATAAACCCAACTTCCAGTTCACTTTATCTTTCTTCTTGAATTTCATTCTGCTAATAAACCTATCCTGTGATGTTCTAATGACTTGCATGTCCTTTTCCAGTTTGAGAACTTCCATTTCTCTCTTTTTTTTTTTTTCCATTTTATGGCTGAGATTTTTTTCTTTTAATTCATTGTGACTCTATTTTCTCTGAATTCCTTGAGAATAATTTTAGATACACTGCATCTGTATCATTTTGGAATTATTTCTGTCAATAGATTTTTTTTTTTTTTTCTTGAGAAGGGCTCACATTTCCCTGGTTCATAGTATGTGAAGTAATTTTGGAACCTATCTTGGCATCTGATCCTCAAGAATGTTGACATTTGCTTTTTTTTTCAGCCTGAAATTTACTTTGTTGATTTCCAATGCAAATGGTGTGGCATTTAGTTGAGCAACAGTTCAAATCTCAGTTCTTTTATCCTGAGCTGGGCAGCTTTGGTTCTTCTTTGTGTATGCAGAGTCCACCACAAGCTTTTCTGGAGTTTACAAAGCAATTTTGAGGTTCTCTTCTGTGGCGAACTTCTTATACATACCTCAATCTCATCCCCAATAGTTGATGTTGCCTTGAACTCTCTCCTTTATTTGTTTCCAGATTAAACATATTGAAGCTTTTCTCTATGTGTCTCACCCTACTTGTCATTGAAATTGAGCTGCCTCCACACTAATAACAAAGCCATAAAATTGGAAAGGCATTCCATGTTATTCCCTTCTTTCAGCTGTTGACTACCCCTGGAATTTGCTTGCTTCTGTGGAGGAATATTCTAGTTCCTTCAAGTAGATTTCTGCCCCCATATTTTTCCAGCAGGTGTGGTTGTTATCTGTGGTGGGGTCAATCTGATCAGTACTCACTTGGTCATATTAAAAGCAAACCCTTGTAATAAACCAGGAAGCAATATTAGGAAAGAAATTTCATCTATAGAATGATACTGTGCATTAAAAATACAGAAATTGAGATATTGTAGAGATGACATCTTACTTTGAATTGTATGAAATTGTTATTTTTGCAGGTCAAAACAGACAATCATTGGCAATTTTATATGGGTCAACTAAATGAAAGTTCAAGAATAGAAGCATAGAGAATATCAACCTCATTTAAGAAAAATGTTTATCAAAAAAAAACAAACCCAGTTGACTGGGAGAAGTCCTAGGAGGCATTAAAAACACTCAAATTTGGGAAAGATACAACAGACCAGTCCACAGGCAAAGCTGACATAAAACTGAGAGTAGAGGGAAAATCTGTAATTCATTAAACTCTGCCAAGAACCTTGGCTAATTACATAGAAAATATGAAATTAAATTCTTTCTGATGTATAAATAATAAATTAGGGATATAATAAACTCAAGGAGAAGCTTTAAAACTCATGGAAAAAACAGGAGACTATTATGGGGACAAAAGAAATAAATAATTTGATAATACAAAAATTGAGAACTTTCCTTTATCAAAAAACATCATAAAAGCAGTGAAAGACAATCCACAAATTGGAAATATCTACCCATGCAACTAAAACAAAACACAGCATAAAATCACAAATGTGTCATAAATTTCTGAAAATCATTAAGACAGTAACCCCATATAAAAAGGGTTAAATCATATTACCATATATTTACAAAAAAAGGAGACACGAATTACTAATAAGCAGATTATGATCTTCTCCTTAGAAATCAGGAAATTGAAGACTTAGACCATAACACACTGCTAACTTACACTCATTTGATTGTCAGATTACAATATTACACATCTAAATATCCTGCTATAAATCAAAATTTATTTTAAAAAGTTGAATAATACCAAGTGCTGATGGTGGTGTAGATTAATAAAACATTTATACATTTCTGTCAAGGTTATGAAATGGTACAGCTAATTTGGAAATCAAAGCAATATCTCGTAGTGTGGACTTCTGTATATCTTCTAAGCCAGTAACCTCTATGTGTTGCAAACTCACAAGAAACTTTTATGTGTGTGCAGGGAACCACTTATAAGAATTTTTATAGAAATTATAGTGGTAGCAAAAAAATGGAAATAATATCAAAGCATGTAGACAGATGAATAAATCAATAAATTGTTTTATCAAAAAAGAATAGTACTGAGCATTGAGCATTGAACTGTGGCAGCATGCCTCCACTTGAAATTTAGTGACAAAAGAAATTTGTGGCTGATTTCTTACACTATGATCACATTTCTGTGAAAAGTTAAACAAGCAAAACTTCACAGCACAGTTTGGGTTTTATTCAAATTCTGTTGAATTTTAAAAATAAATAACATTAATGACAATCTCAAAAATAAGAGGAATGATAAAAATATGAAAGGCGCTCATAGGCTGATGCATTAGTTAAAATTGGGTTCTGAACTTAATTGAGTGTTCATGAATATTCATTTTATTATTCTTTAAAACTTTCCTTTAAAATGGACATAAATATTTTAAGTGAGAGAGGAATCTATTAAAATTCCATAAATAAAATATCAAAATTAAAAATGTCTACATTACGTTATATACCCTATCCCATGAAATCTCTTAATATCACCATAATCAATTTTGTAGTGTCCTAAATTTCATGAAAAAAAGTGCTGACACTTTAAAAACCCTGAAAGTAAAAAGAGAAATAATTCTTTTTTAAAGTTTTATTAGAGAGTGTGCATATATCTCAGAGAGGAGGAAATTATAAGAGATACTTTATCTCTGGATAAAAATATATTCATGGGGAACAGAGAGAAAGGCTCCAACAAATGCAGGCTTTGAAGGCACAGTAAAACAGCTGGCTTCACAGAAATGTTCCTGTTTTTCCTCTAGGGAACTATGATGCTATCATATATGTTTTTCTAGATTAAAAATAAATATTAGTCTTATGCTCTAACCGAAATTAGTCCAGCATGTCCTGAGGGAAATCTAACTGCACATCTAAGAGAGTCAGTGAGCCTTAGAGAAAGGCATCGCTCATTTCTTCTGCCTCCCTGTGCATTTGCTTTTACAAGGGAGTTTGCTTCTGATACTTAAGAAAGTGCACATGAATAAGAGAAGTAAAAACTGAATAAAACAGAGAGACATCCAGTTCAGAGTGGGGATGCACAAGAAAGTTTGATCAGCTATATTTCCCTGTTAAGCTGGAGAGTGTGTTCAAGGGTAAGCATCCAGTAATCATGTGCTCTACAAAGATTGATTATGCACCTGTAGTGGGCAAAGCCTGGCAATAGACATTTATTTTCTGTGGGAGATGAAAAGATGCAAGATTTGAACTGAAATACTAGAAGAGGAATGGACTTAAGTACCCAAATAACTCGGACACATGGCTGGGGTCTTAAGTTCATGGAAAACAGTGTAAACACAGAACCATGAATATTCCACAGGAAATGGTTCTTCCGTTGAGAAAGGACCATGTGGGGAGCTGGTCAGTCCACCCGGGATGTGGGAGAAGAACAGTTTTAATAGAAATGACTGAGTGTGGGAATAATTCCAAAAGAAGTTCAAAATAGCATTTGCTTTGACTAAAAGTATATTAGTAAGAATAATTATTAGGGGATACTGAGCAGCAAGATTCAGCTTAGAATATCTCTCAAAAATTTTTTCTACTGTAAAAATAAATAGAATATATGGCATTAGACAAGTGAGGTCATCTCCCTGGTCTCATCACTTGTTAGATCTGTGACATTTCAGAAGTTATTTAAGCTTTCTAAAACATATTTGGTAATTCGGAATAATGTAAACATCGCCTTTTTAAAAAAACAAATCAAGTATAGTAAGACGAGATGAATGTTAGCTTTTCTCTTTAAGCAACAAATAAGAAGAATGGAAAAGTAGATCTGATCACTGATGAATGGTCATGCGGACATAGAATTTTGTTGACTTTTATAACTGAAAATGAAAAAGGTTGCACATGAATGAAAAATAATTAATAAATTATTTACAAGGTTAATAAATTGTGTCATTAAAAGACATGGAGAAATGGAAAGGCTTACTCGAAGATCAAGATGATGAACTTTGTTTTAAGCATGTAGAGTTGAAGATATTAGCAAGATACACAAGCAGACATGTGCAAGAGACATTTAATATGAAAGGAAGAAAATCAGGCTTAGAGGTATTATCGCTCTTTTTGCCAATGGACTTCGGTGTCTGAGAGATGTAAGTATAAAATCAAAATCATTTTTGAAACCACAGAGTAGTTGTGAAGGGTAGAATGTAAAGAGGGAAAGAAGAGCAAAATACCAAGGTCAGAAAATAAGGAATGTTCCAAAAGGAGGAAGAAAAACTAAAAGTAAAAAATAAAATGAAAGAGAAAATAATAGAATTGCAATTGTGAAAAAAAGTGAAAAGTGAGAAACGTAAAGGAACACAGTAGGAAACAGAAACCATATAAAACAAGGCAGATAGATTAATACTAAGGATGCAAGAGTTGTAAAAGGTGAATACATTTGGTAATTTCCATGAAATGATCTGTTTGGTAATGTCAGTAGAAAAATTCTAAGGGTAGGATCCCACAGTGCAGGTAGGTATCTGAAGGAAAGCGTTATTTATACTCACTATTTCATGAAATTCAATGTTACAATATGTTCTTATCTGATGGCATAGAGCACTGCATAGAAAATGTTTATATGTGAAAGAAAATGGTGGATTTTGGTGACCAAATGTTGATGCTTAGGGGCTGGATATAATATTAGCAGCCATATCGGGTCATTAGATCTCTGGACCTGAATTTTCTTCACATGGCCTCATTTTAGATCAACTTGAACCAAGTTAAAACAGCAGCATTAATGCAGTCTCCTGAACTCCTGGTAGACACACTGTTGCTTTTCCACCTTAAATGCAGTCAGGATGTGTCAGCACTTGCCTATCACCATTTATTCCACTATACAAGAAACTTCATCTGCCACTTTTGACCTGTGCAGAGAAATCAGCATCTCAGGAAAAGTAATTTGAAGACAACAGGGAAAGTTAATAAAATAATCAAACCTATTTGAAATACTTGGATCCTTTTGATGTCCATTTTTGATTTTGATGTCCATTTTTGAAATGTCACTGCAATTAAGATTTCCCTGATAGTAACCTAGAAAAGATGAACAAAATTTACCTTAGAGTAAATGTGGGCACTAGTGGCCAGTTGGAAAAAATCCAGGC
Organism: Solenodon paradoxus; assembly: GCA_004363575.1. NCBI lineage: Eukaryota > Metazoa > Chordata > Mammalia > Eulipotyphla > Solenodontidae > Solenodon > Solenodon paradoxus. Next base: position 27,943 of record RJWH01007769.1, on the reverse strand, counting down.
AGAATTAGAAACTACTTTTCTTGTTCTCTCACATCTGATTCATTAGAAAATGCAAAGCCCATACTAAAAGTCTCTTCTTCCAGGAAAGGAACTGTTTACACCAAAGATAACATGTCAGGAAAAATTTGAAAGCCTAGGAACTGAGACAAAAATCAAACCAAATTGTAAAATGTTATATCTGTAAGAATGAAAGAATTGCATAATTAAGTAATATTCATTGCTCACAAAGATTTATGGAGATAAATCATGGTCCTCCAAGTTTCATTTGCTGAGCATCTAGAGTGTGTGCATGTCTGTTTCTGTATTAGTACATATTTATATATTTCTTAATCCTCAGAACATTCCATTCCATGTCTTTGGTATCTTTATCTGTTTTGCAGACATGTATAGCTAAATGCTGAAGAAACTAAGAATAGTGGGCTGAGTGAGTGTCTCCCAAAGAAATTGAATCCAAATCCCTAGAAACTACGAATAACATCTTAGATGGCAAAATATTTGCAGACGTGATTAAATCAAAGACAAGATGAGAGGAGCATGGGTTATTCAGATGGGCCCTAAATGTGATCACAGGTCACCCAGAGAAGAGAGCGAAATGTGAAGACTAACAAACCAGAGAGATACTGAAGATGCTAATCTTGAAGTGATGCAGTCACAAGCCACGGAATGCTGGCAGCCACCAAAACTGGAAAAGTCAAGGAACATATTTCCCTTAAAGCCTTCGGAGGGAACGTGGCCTGCTGAAACCTTTATTTTGGACATCTGCCCTCCAGAGCCATGAAAGAATATATTTCTGTTCTTGTACATCAATCAGTTTATGATATTTGTTACATGAAATTTTATTAGGAAACTTTTCATTGAGTAACTTGCAATAACCCCACAATTAAAAACAGAGCCAGAACAGGACCTAGGTTTTACTTTTTTCAAAGTCTGGTTCTTATAAGAGGAGAATTTAGTTTCCAAGGTCAATGGGAAGGGAAAGGACAGGGTGAGTGGACCAATGAAAGGGAAAATATAGCTGATTAATCTTTCGTTGACTCAAACATTATTGGACATGTACTTCCAATACTTCCTACAGAAAACAAAATGTTTAGTAGTTCTGCCTTCCTATCCTCCACTGCATTTCCTTCTACTGTAGAGAGAGTGTCCAGGAAACCTAAGAAAAGTTTAACATGTAAACTGAATTCTTCTGCCCGTTGGTTCTACACTGAAATTTGAAATTTTTAAAGTAACAGAGGCGCACACCATGATGTAAATCATTGCTTTGCTGTGAGAGGGTTTCCCCAAGTGAGGGCACGTGTTTACTTGATGGTATTTGGTATCAGATGTTCCCAGTCTTCAGTCCCCATGTTGGATTTCAAGGGAAGCAACCATCCTGTGTTCTCAGTTGTCAGCCATGGAAACACTTCTTTGGTGGCTTTTTTTTCAAATTCAGATGCACACAATGTGTGATTCAAGACATTCTTATGGTATTGATTTTAAAGTTGATGTCTCTAACAATTCCTCAGGTAGGATGCTGCTCATGGTACCATTTTTTAAATGAATTTTTTTTAATTCTGAATTTACTGAGTTTTTGCCTTGTCCCTAAAATATGCTTTAGCTTACTTCTGAGTCTTTTAGTTACTAACCATACAGCTTTCTTAGGTATAAAATGAGGTAGTTAAAGTTACTTCAAGCTCAGAATTGCTAATCCTTTATACCTATTTTTGACAACATCCCTCTAAACTTACAGCAGGGTATGCTGGGACCACAATGGAGAGGATAACACATTGGAGAAGATAAAAATGACCTGACTAGAGAGCAACCTCTCAGGGAGTATTGGCAATCATCAAATCCATTCCTAATTAGGTTGAAGAGACTCATGCCTGGTCCATATCTCTTAAAGAGTACAGTAGGAGTTGTTCCTGGGAATTGAAAGCTTTGTAGTTAGTAAAAGAGGGGATTCAGATTTCAAAACATTGGGAGGTTTTATCAAAACAATCTCTTCAAACTTCCAAGAAAATGAAATTGAAACAGGGTTCCAAGCAGGCTGAAATTTAGAGCAGAGCTTTGTGGAAAAATAAGAGGCAAGCATGAAATCCCATGCATGTGGGTTAAACCCATGAATTGGTGTATGGAATAAAACTGTGTGCTTCACATGCCAATTTATGACATTTAATGCAGTAATCTACTCTTGCTTTATTCACAGTAGGGACGGGAGTATTAACAAGCAGCCAGGTGGGATCCCAGGAGACCAGGAACAAAGTTTATTGAGGTCTAGCTTCTAGATCTGTGGTTCACTTTGCCTACTAATCATGGAAGGGCTTTCATTTTAAAAATGCATCTTCAAAAATAAATATTTTGGCTTGATACAAAGTAAAGGAATGAAGCTCAAGCACAGAACAACACATTTTACTTGGCTGTGAGACAAAGGTTGGAGTTCAACGCTATCAAAGAAACTGAAAATTAAGGGTTCGCACTCTTTAAGAAGAGAATGACAGAGAAGGTGGCTCTTAATTCTATGTACCTATCTTATTCAAATTGTCTGACCCCTATACTATGCATGTGTAAGTTGAGAGTCAAAAATATATGAAAGAAAACAAAGTTTAGGATGTGATCAGAGACTGATGCTGGGGAGCCAGAGATTGGAATTTTAAGATTTTCCCCAATAGAGAAAACTTCACAACTTCCACAGGATTTTCATGAAGACCTCCAAAGGCCCTTGCCATAGAAGTAAATCTGCACTCATGGAGAAATAAAATAAAGAATTAAGGACAAGACGTGTGATCTAGGAATAAAAACAATTCTGAAACAACCAAGCCTAACTACAAAAATTGTAACAATAATAACCAGGTTACAACAGAATGGTTCATTGGTGCTATATCTGCCCACCTCTTGGGAGAAAGATATTTTATGCAATTTCCATTATTAAATAAAAAGAAATATTAGTCTTGAGGGAAAGGCATTTGATTATAGTCAAGAGAAATAATACCCACTAAAAGCAAACCCACAGGTAATTCAGTTATTAGAGTAGCCAGGTCGAAACTTATAAAAACAACAAACATACAAACACAAAACTATTCTGTTATGTTGAAAACTATACAAAATGTTTGAGAATTTTCAGTCCCGTAATGAGGGAAGAAAGCATGATTCTCAGCTCTCCTTTTAAGAGTGAGCTTGCTCTGAGAGATATGGTCAGCTGATAGCCCTTCAGCTGCCACACCCTTAGGATGTACTGCAGCTTTATCCCATGACCAAGCGCCCCAGGATGGCCTCAGCCCCTGACTGAGTCTGGCAAGTGTGCTAGATGAACATATCTGCTCACAGAACATCCTCTGCAGGCAATCTGTGCTCTGGTGCTTCCATCAGCCTAAGACTCGCTAAGATACATGGCACTCTGTATTTTTTTCTACTCAAAACTCCTGGTAATTCTTGATCAACTGAATATTCATTTTGACTCTATCTTACATCAGATGCAAGTATTGTTTCTAGATATTTTATATCTAAGTGTTAGCCTAAATGCTGAAAGTGAAGCAATACAAGTTCTAGAGAAAAACACTGCAAGATAGCTGTCTAATCTGATGTAGGCACATAATTCTACAGGGGACACAATAAAGTACTAGCCCTGAAAAACAAGCTTGATAAATAAGACTTTATTAATTTTAAGAAGTACTCTTAATAAAAATAAAATACCATAAAGAAAGTGAAAAGGCAAATTATTTTCTATCACATGATATTTTTATACACACATATGACAATACATAATGATGTTATAAATGTATGAGAACAAGGCAATCCATTTAACAAGAGCAGAACACTGAACACTCCGTGCACAAAGAAAGACGTATAAATGATCAAAAAGAAAAGGAGGTCAAAACTACTATTTTTTTAAAAGAAAGGTACAGGCAGGAATGAAGGTGAACAGGTAGGCAGGTAAGAAAAGAGAGGAGGAAGAAGCAATTTTATTTTACTTTCATTTCATTGTTCACGCTGGTTGATCTCCCCATATCAGGGATGCAAACGCATATCCTTAGGATGTACATGAACCATGCTGCTCCACCAGGGTATGCCAATCAAAAGTATTAATGATCAGGGAAGTACAAATTAAAATCGCACTGAGACAGAGATGTGTAAGATGAAAAAGACTGACTAAGCCAAATTTTGGAGAGGAAGCTCAGTCATCTGAATTATATATTACAGCTGGGAGAGTAATTGAAAACTGATGGTATCTAGCAAAGTCAGACTCATCTAATGTCATCCTTAAAAACATATGCAGGAAAATTGTGTCAAAAGACACAAGTTTTACTGAAAAAAGATATCCACAGTGGCTGAAGGAAATGTTTCAATATAAACAAGAGGAGTTTCTGCAGTTAAAAGGAATAAATCAAATCAGAAGGACCCATGAACTTTAAATGGAGAGAACATGCAAAATCATTTGCTCCAAAGGGTCTTGGAGTGATCACACCATCCATGGCAAGCCACTTGAGAGTTTCCATTACGGTGTGGTATGTGAAATATGTTGGAATGTGTAAAAATGTTTTAAATGAACATATGTATATTAGGTTATTAAAAAATGTGTTCCTATATGAAGTAGTTCTGGGGAGAGCTGACCTTGGTGAGATAATGCCATGCAGCACTCTTGACACTGAAGAGACTGAGCACATGAAATACTGTCAGTTGAGAAGTGCAGAAAGAGAACATAGGAGGCAACTGACAGTCAATTTTGCTTACCCTTAGGCTTTTAGTATTTATCGCCATCTTATACATGGATGCTTTCCAATTCCATTTGGTAAATGTTTTATATTAAAATTATAATAACTGTCATCCTCATGTCACTTTTGTATTTTCAAAAACACTCATCACTTTGAAGGAAGGAAATGCCAGTTCAGAATCAAGGAGCTTTCCGAGAAGTTGCACAAACTTCCCTGAGTCTATCATCAGTTTCTCAACTTCGGTATGTGGATTCTGACTCAGTTTTCTACCCTATGAAAGAAGGAGAAAAATCACTGGTATTGTGAGAGCAGTGTGGGAATAAATGAACTCATGTATTTCAACAAAATTGGAAACCATATAAAGGATTTTTGTGAATGTCTAGCTGCCCCAAATACACAAAAGCCTTCTCATGACTTACATGAGCATGAGAAATGTTAGATAAAACCATTTCAGTTTGGACCACTGTCTTTTATTCTTCATGTTCCAGTTTGACTGAGGAATAGTGAACCAATAAAAATGTGTATTATTTATGGTTTGCAGTGGGATGATGTGATATACATATTGTAAAATGATTGCCACAAGTTAGTGAAGCTATTCAACACCTCACATGGTCACTTTTTTTTCTTTGTGGGAAGAACTCTTAAGATCTACTTACACTCTAAGCAAATTTTAAGCATACAACACAATATAACTAACTATAGTCTCCATTTTGGACATTAGGTCCCACAGAACTTACTCATCCGTGGTACTTAAACTGTTTACTCTTTGAACCCCATCTCTTCATTATTTCCACTATCGACTTCCCTGTATTCATTGAAACACACACTGACCTCAGAGCTGCAGTAGAGAGGGACATCTTTTCTTATAAATCTTGGAAGAGATCAGGTATTCTTGTAGGTACACATTTTTACGCTGAGCCACACTGACTGGAGTATCACCTTCAGATGATGTGAGTGAAAACTCATTCTGGTCTTTGCGTAAAGACTACTTCCTCCAAGAATGTGTTCTTGCCACATGGTTGATATTCTGGCAGCCAAAATGACACAAACTAGGTCAATTCAATGGGTATTTGCAATTAGAATCGAGACCTCGTCGGGTCAGTCTGATGTGGACTCTTGAGGGAGTATAAATAAATCTCCGAAGTAATTGGCTGGCCATACACAGTCTGATTTATACAGAGGGTCAGAAAAAGCCAGTCGGGGGCAGAGGTATAGCCAGGACACCTTTACAGTTAGTTTCTGGTCCTAGTTTCCATGCAGCCAGTTGGGATTCCTGAGTCCTAACGTATGAATGTGTTCACGTTTCATCAATTTCCATTTCATAGTCAGCTAGCTGGTTCCTCTTACTTGCACAGAAGAATCTTGCCTAAGACTTCCAGGATACATTTTCCCAAATGCTGAAATATGAACTATGGTTATAAGACTGCAATCTTTCTGCAAACTTCACCTAATTTCACATTTTTTGCTATCAGAAAAATGGTTTCAAGTTTCCAATAGTGACTCATAAAGAACTTGTCTTTGAAGCAAGAGAAATGCCTGGTCTGCTTTTGATCTTATTTCTGCTTCCATTTACGCAAGTACACATATTTTTTATTTCATTTCATTCTTTGAGCTTTATAAGTGACATAAGATATAGAGCTAATGCTTCTACCCTAATCTGGCAGCACACACTGGATTGAATCAGATTCTCTATGACTCACCTGGTGTTTTCTAGAAGTCATTAAAAATGATAGTACAAATGTTTTTAAAAAAAGGAAAAAAAGAAGCAAATGCAAGTTCATTGTGATTCTGCAAAGTTCACGCTACCTCTCCCATCTAGTTTCATAACAGTAAAACTTTCAAATTAAAGTGTTCAGCCTGGAGATTTTTTATGTGTGTGTGTGTATGTGTGTTTTGCTTTTTTTTTTTATTAGTTAATTTCTTCAGAGATCAAGAGCTTCCAGGGGATGGCACTCTTGGAAGAATAATTTCCATTTAGGTAATTTAGCTAAAGGACTGCATTTTGTGTGTTCCCCAGCTTTCTCTGGTTATTCATCTGCAAAGCCTCTTGTTTTGAACTCCCTTCTGTTTCTCCTTCCAGCAACCTTCCTGTCTGGCAGCTGGTGGAGTTCTGGGCCCACTGGGCTGAGCCACCGGGGTCTCACAATCCCACAGCTGAGCAGAGATGCCAACCCTGAGAAATGTTTATGACATTTTATGATTTTAATTTATTTCTAGCTCCTGTAAGGTTACCAGGCTATTTGATGGAATATGAAAATACACAAGCGTCTTCCAATGATGAAGTAATTTAATATTTTTGGTAAACATTTCTCTATGTGTTCCAGTTACAGACAAGTCAAGAAAAGAACATTCACACTAGGCATGGAGAATTCTCCAGCTCTAGCTGAAAGTACTTGGGCAAAATTCAGGGCTTCTGAGAACTTTCAAAATACTTGAGTAAAAGACCCCTGGAATAAAATTCCATTATTTATTTATTTGTCTTTATATTTTATGTATTTATTTTTTTAAAAGGAAAGGTCTAGACACGAATAAAGGCAAGTAGGCAGGCAGGCGGGAACAACCAAGATGAGCAACTAAATAAAATATTTTATTTTATTTTATTTTTTTTTTGTTTTCTTCCCCGACTTGGGACTCAAACACAGGGGAATGTGACCTACGCTCCTTTGGAGGTGACTGACCCAACTGCTACTCCACCAGGGCACGTCAAATTTATTTTTATAAAGGAAAGGTGCAGGAAGGAATGAAAGCAAGTAAGTAGGCAGGCAGGAAGAGAGAGGAGGAAGAACTTAATTTTTTTTTTTTAATTAGGTTCATCTCAGTTGTTCCTGCCACCATCACCCTCACCACCCCACCTGAGTCTTGAACCCTGGCTCTTGGGGTGTATATAGACTATGTCAGGATGGACCTATCTGCTGGGTTACCAGGGTGTGCCATGAAATTCCTTTCAGGAAAATGAACACTCAAAGCAAAAGCCATTATTTTCATTTGCGTAATGTGAAAGCAAAAGCCATTATTTTCATTTGCGTAATGTGGATATATATTACATATACACACACAAAATTAAATAGCATGTACATATACACACACATTTCAACTTCAGAATTGTAGAGCACCTAAGAAACAATGCCACTAAAAGATTGTTCCAGATCTTCAGTCCCTTTCATTATCAAATATGCTGGGCTTTTATGGATATCTATACAGAAGAAAAATAACAATATTTCATAAATTCACTACACAAACACCTTTCTTCATAGCAGAAAGGAAATTAAAGTAAAATGTGATATGGTAGAAAAAATGTAGACATGTAAAGTAAGAATAAATACATAAAAATTAGAAACTTCCTAACCATGTCTTTTCTTGTTTCCCCAAATTAATACTCAGCACTATTTAAAAAAAATTAATATACATGCCTGTACTTAGACTGACCAAAAGAAAACCCTTTATTAAAATAAAAGCAAAAATCCTTTTTAAAATTAAACAATATATCTGTTACATTTCTCTCTGTTACGAGATAAAATGTTTTGACTATTGCTTCCTGAATACATCGCCTAATATATATTAGACCGCATTGCACAATTTTTTTCTCTCTTTCATCACCCCCACCCAGAAATCTTCTGTTAATTTTCATCTATTTTTTCCAAGATAGATATTGGTATTATTTTGTGAAATCAGTATTTCACACACAATAATAATAAGACAATTTGGACTTCATTCAATTTACACTTAAAAATAAAATTGTTTCAATATTATTGGTGTGTACTAATGAATTTATTTCTTTTTACCTAAGTTTTGTTTATCTTATTTATTTTTTATTTAATTCCACTGCCATAGGCCCTCAGGATAATGTTGAAGAGATTATGGATACACATCTTCAACCTGATTGCACCTCAAGAGGAAAGAGTTTTGCATGTTCACACTGAATGTGATGGTCGTTGAACATTTTTGGTAAGTATATTTTATTAGATAAAGCAACTTCCCTTTATATCTAGTTTGCTGATTTTTAACACTAATCTCTGTTGAGAACCACATAGTGTTTTATTTAACTCTGTTAATATAATGACATACATGTATGGATTTTTGAATGTTAAACTAATCTTAGCCTGTTTTTATGAGATAAACCAAATGAGTCATGTTATATTATCCCTTACATATTGCATTGGATGTGATTTATTCCAATTGTGTTTAGAACTTTTTCCTATGTTCATGAGAAATACTGGCCTGCAATTTTTCTTAAAATGTGCTTGTCAGTTTTACTCCCAAGGTCATGCAAAGCTCAACAATGAGCCAGTTTTATATCTTCTTCTGTTTTTTAAAAGAATTCTATAATATTTGTGTTATAACTTCCTTAAATGTTTGGAAAACTAGCAGTGAAGCTATCCCTGACAGGAATTGTCTTTGTTAAGAAAATAATGTCAATTTACATTTAATTTCTCTATTGGTATAAGAATATCTATGTCTGTATATGCATATATATAATTATACCTCACTTTATTGTGCTTCTCAAGTGAACTTTCCATTTCTTCTACATCATGAATTTACTGCCATGAAGCTGTAGGTAATTCTAGTATATTGAATTTGTGGCCCCAATTCTCTCTTCCTCTGGTCATATATATGTATCCATGTTGTTGCAAATGGCAGAATTTCTCCTTTTTGATGGTGGCATAGTATTCACTATGTAATATACCACATCTTCTTTATCCACTCATCTATTGATAGGCATTTAGGGTGTATATGTATATATACATACACATACATACATTAACACACACACACACACACAAACACACACACACACACACACACACATGCTCTTGTTCTGGCCTCCTAGGGGGCATAGCCAAATCAGCTTGAATCCAGTAGACCCACAGATATGTGGGAGAGAAGAAATTTTAAATAAACAACTTTCGGGATGGCTTATTTTACAATAATGGACTAATAAAATAAAATTCTGCAATTTTCTTTGCAAATGTATATGTTATGCTTAATGTGTTTGATCTATCTTGCTAAAGATTTAACAGTGTTATTGATCTTTCAAAACTCTTTTTTTGCTCCAGTTTTTGACATACATATATTTGACATACATAACTAAATAACTTTAAGGCATAATTATGATAGTTTGATATATATATATATATATATATTTTCCCATTATTCAAAAGTAAATGCTTCTATTTGTTATGGTTTTTGTAAATTATTATTTGGAGTCTTGGAACATTATTAACAGCAGTGTTTTCTGTAAAAATAAAATCTTTGAGCATTCCCAGACCCAAAAGATAAACTACCAGATCCTAACATGGGAATGTCCTACTTCTGGATAGTGAGAGAAGCTCACAAAATGATTGCCACCATAGGCTTAGCTAGCATTCATTTTTTACATAGAAAAAATAAAAAGAGAAGGAAGGAGAAAAAAGAAATTCTTGTGATGATAACTCATTATTATTTTAATTTGCATTTTTCTGATGAGTTATTGCATGGAATATCATTTCATATGCTTACTTGTCATCTATAGATCGTCTTTGATATGGTTGGGTGTTAAGGTCTTTGGCCTTTTTTTATCAAGTTGTTTTTTTAATTTAATTATTTTTTATTTTATTTTATATTTTTGTTGAAGGAATATTGCATTTTGACATTAACTTGTTTTGAGGTATACATAATAGTGAATTTACATTTGCATATAGCATAATAGGTACATTTCACTTTTTTTCACCTTCATTTACAATTAATCCCCTTTACCCTGTTTCCCCCTCCCTTCCCCTATCTCTTCAGCACCCTCTGATTTGCCTTTTTGTCCCACACTGCTAAGAGTCCATTGTTGTTTGGAAAAGATCTTTCTTTTTTTTAAAGCTCAGTATTATTTAATTTATGTCATTTGTTTGTCTTCTGTCTCTATATACATCAGATGAGTGCTATCATATGATGTCTGGCTTTTTCCTTCTGGCTTATCTCACTAAGTATAATTCTTTCCAAGTTCATCCATGTTGCTGCCATTCTCATTTTATGGCTGCATAGTATTCCATCATATAATATACCACATCTTCTTTTTCCACTCATCTGTTGATGAGCATTTAGGTAGTTTCCAGGTCTTGGCTATTTCATATAAGGGTGCATATATGTCTTCATATAAGTGTTGTTGTGTTATTAGGGCAAATACTTAGGAGAAGAATAGCTGGATTACATGGAATTTCCATTCTCAATTCTTCAAGGAATCTCCATATTGCTTCCCAGAATGGTTGAAACAGTATAGTCTCCCACCAACAGTGAATTAGAGTTCCCTTTTCTCCACATCCTTTCTAGCACTTGTTGTCTCCCTTTTGGGGGTATGATAATCATTCTTACTGGTGTGAGGTGATATCTCATTGTTGTTTTGATTTGCCTGATGATAACAGAAGTAGGACATCTTTTCATGAACCTGTTGGCTATTTGTATGTCATCCTCGGAGAGGTGTCTATTAAGGTGATCAGTTCATTTTTTGACTGGATACCTGTTTTTATTGTCATCCAATTTTACGAGTTCTTTGTATATTTTGAATAGCCCCTTGTCCACAGTGTGATAGATAAATATCTTTTTCCCATTCAGTTGGATGCCTCTTTGGTTTTTTTTTGCAAGTGTCTTTTGCTATGTAGAAAAATAATGGAGGAGTCATGCTCCCTGACTTCAAACTCTGCTACAAAGCAATAATAATTAAAACTGGAATAAAAATAGAAATATAGATCAATGTAACGAAATTGAAAACCCAGAAATAAACCCATGCATGTACAGACATCTAATTTTTGATAAAGGAGCCAGAAACTTACAAGGGGGAACGGATAGTCTCTTCAATAAATGGTGCTGGGAGAATTGGACAGCCATATGCAAAAGGTTAAAACTAATTCACTGCCTAACATCACAGACAAAAATGAACTCAAAATGAATTAACGACTTAGCTTTAAGACCATAAACCATAAAATACATAGAAGAAAATGTAGGCAAAACATTATTGGACATAGATTTAAGAGATATCTTTGGGAACTCAACTCCCATCACAAGGCAAATAAAATCCCAAATGAATTGATTTGATTACATCAAACAAAAAAGTTATTTGTTTTTTATTGCTGAGAGATAGGGAAAACGGAGACACCTTGAAAACTATAAAGCAGAATTGCAGATGTATAAACAGGAAATTAACTATCCAAGCCTCAGATATGCTAATATAAGCCAGTATCATCCAGGTAGGCCAAAGACCACCTCTAGCTCCAGGCATAAGGAGGATGAACTTACAGAAAGGACGCTTCCTTAGTAACTGGATTCCTAGCCACTCCCCCTTACACTCCCACATAAATACCAGGCAGGCTGGGAAGGTGCTTATTTTCCCTCATAACAGAAGCTATACCCCTAACACCTCCCTCTTAAATGCCAGGCATATTGGGAAGGAGTTTGCCATCCCAAATATCTCATAACCACACCTTAGTTGCACCCTCTAGAGAAGAAATCCATCCCCTGGTATATAAGGGATTTTTTTTAGCCTATACTCTCTTTTTTTCTGTAGCTTTACTATCTGCAGAGAACTTGATCTCTCTGTACTGCTTCCAATAAACTTGTCACATAATGCTGTCATGACACCTCCTTGAATTCTTTCTCCACAAGCTCTGCTCCTCAATGGTGCCAGAGTCCACTGGCGTCATTGAGCTTTTAGAGATTTTGTATATTATAGTTAACAGTCCTTTATATTTTTTGCAAATATTTTCTCTCAGTCTATGCTTATCTGTTTAGTCTCTTGACATTGTCTTCGTCAGAGCAGAAGTCTTTAATTTTAATGAAATGCAGCTTATCAACTATTTCTTTCATGGAGCATATACTTTGGCAGTGTAGATAAAAATAATTGCCATACCCAAGGTCATGTATGTTTTTTTCTCTCTTTATCTTCTAGAAGTTTTATAGTTGTGTGTCTTATGTTTAGTCCTTGATCCATTTAAGCTGAATTTTGTGAAAGATGTTTGTGTCTAGATTCTTTGGCTGTTGTTGACATGTGAATGCCAGCTGTTTTAGCATCCTTTGTTGAAAGGACTATCTTTGCTTCATTGAATTGCCTTTGCTCCTTTGTCAAAGATCGGTTGACTGAATGTATGTGCATCTGTTTCTGGGCTTTCTATTCTGGTTCATTGATCTATTTTCTCTATTATTTTTGCCTGTAGCCTACTCTCTTGATTATTGTAGTTTCATTGTAAGTCTGGTAGTAACATCAGTTCTCCAACTGCTATTCTCCTTCAGTAGTGTATTAGTCATTCTGGGTCTTTTGTCTTTTCAGAGTGATAGCTACAGTGTGATCTGCTGCTATTTTTGATTTGCATTCAATCCATAGATAATGTTGGAAGAACTGGCATGTTGACAATAGTGAACATGAAAGAGCATGAACATGAAATGTCTCTTCCTTTACTTAGCTCTGATTTGAGTTTTGTATTTCCCCTCATCTAGATCACATACTGTTTTGTGCTGCTCTGAGCCTATCTGTAAAAATACTTGAGGCTAGAAAAGTCTGTGAGTATTCACCTGGATCCACTGGGACTTCTCACAGACATTTCCCATTTCAGAACCAATATTGTAGCTGAACTGGTTTTTGTGGGTTTTATTATGATTGTAAGACCGCCTAGCTCTAAGCATTAAGAAACTTTAAAGATAAGGTTTATTACTTACAGATTTTGGAATGTATTTAGAATTACTCTAGAATTTATGACTCACAGATTCTGCATGACATGCCTGGGGCCATACAGCAAGGGTGGAAGTGGTGAGGGAAAAGAGAGAGAAAGAAGGGTCATGCTTTTATTGGGTCAGGGTGGAGTCCTCCATATCCTCTGATCTCCTCTTTCCTGGTGAATATAAAGCATAGTATCAGAATTTAAGCAGAGGGGGAAAACAAGTAGATAATAGGTCAGTTATCTAAGTGAAACTGTTGTCTCCCCTAAACAAAGGAAACTGGATTGTGGGGGGTGCAGGATTACTGGTTTGGCTGTTATCTAGCCTTCCTGCCAGTGAAGTTTTCACTCCAACTAACCCGTATTGAAGTGGAGGCCTTGGCAACCAAAAACTTTGGTCATTATTTTCATTACATAAAAAGGCTGTCTGGCCTTTATACTATAGATACATATCTTGTTAGATTTATAACCTAAGTGTTCTATTTTAGAGATGCTAATGAAAATGTCAATGTATTGTAAACTTCAAATTCTACTTCTTTATTGCTGACATATACAAAAGTAATTGACTTTTATATATGAGCCTTGTAGCCTATAAATTTGCTGCTGTCACTTAATAGTTTCAGGAGGTTTTTATTTTTATGATTTTTTTTCCAATGTTTTATATAAAAATCCTGTTATCTGCAGATAAAGGCAGTTTTATTTTTTCCTTCCTAATCTGTGTACCTTTTTATGTCCTTCTCTTATTTTACTGCAGTAGCTAGGACTTTTTAAAGCATTTTTAAATAAAATAAAGTCATCTAAAGGTGTGAAACTTATGTTCTATTCAAAGAGGAGACCTTGCATCTGAGGTATTAATTAGCCCATCTTTCATGGATGTTTATTTTTGTGAATAGGTGTTACATATGTTCAGTCATTTGAGAGATACTAAAATGTGAGTCTACCGATTCAACTACTTATTCTAACAACATAATTTATTTTCATTTATAAACAGGGTTTGTAAAATCGAATCTACTAAAATACAAAATGCTTGCAAGAGCATACATATTAATCACAAGTAATATGAAGGGTAATTATTAGGACAGGCAGTTAGGTAGATACGAGCTGAGGAAGACAGGAGATAGGTACGGGTAATGCAGCTGTGACAACCCCACTGCAGACAAGAGGCAGAAAGAAGCTGCAGATGTCAAGGAAAGTAAAGGAGGACTTTTGAGAACAGAGAACTTTCAATAGAAACATCCTGAGGATATTCTAGAGGGGGCGCCTTGACCCACAAGCCAGCTGGGATAAGCCCCTGAGATAAGAAAAGAAAATATAAGCCTGATCCAGAGCAAAGCCAGCATGCCTTCAAACTCCATCTCTCCAGAGCACCAGGCTGCCCATTTAGAACTTCTTCCAAATGTCCTTTCCTATTATCTATTAAATTCTTACTCAACTTTATTTTTCTGTCAGGCCTTTCTGAATTCTTTCACTCACTGGGACATGGACTGAAATTTGCTTATTCATTCAGACATAATGAGAGTTTCCTCATTCTCCAAAGCTGACTTAATTTATTTACTAAATACAAGGCATGATGAATTAATAAGTCCAGTATTTTAATTGTAGAATGTTTAATACAGAGAGGATGTGGCAAGAGGAATAACAAACAAAATGTGTCAGTACAAGGGAGAAATAAACTGAGGCAAACATTGGTCCAAGAATACTTTGTTCTTTTGCAGTATTATGAATGTTCTTGGGATTTGAGGAGAATTATAGCTAAAACGTTATATAGCAATGGACTATCCCATAAATAGCATGCTTTTTCCATAACTTTCTTGATTTTGTGTTTTATCCACTTCACGAATCTATAGGCTGATTCCTATTTTGTGCTTCTACTGCCCTTGGACATTGAAAGTAGACAGTGAACAAGAAGGTCAGCTTGATACCAACAAGAGGTGCTTTACCTGATGAAGCACGCTGTAGAAATAGTTTTCAAGATTTTGTTGATACTTCTAAATACATCATTATGCTGCTTTTACTAATTCAAATACTATGTACTCTATATTTTATATAATTCATAAACTAAGTGGGTTAAAGTATGATAAGTTCATATTAAAGATTAAGATAAACAGTGTCAATCATTATTTTTGGACAAAAAAAATGATGCATTACTTTCAATAAAGTATCAAGATTTATGCCAGACTCTTAACTTCTCTGTGAGTAATTCCATTCTACTACATAGTCCACCATGAGATGGTACTTATCTTTATTTTCATTTGCAATTTTTTACTGTGATGAAGTGTCTTAAGTCCACCCTATGATCATGAAATGTTTTATAGTTATTAATAATATGGCAGTAACTTTCATTTTCAGATAAGCATACTTCCTGATCTAATGCTTCTGAATATTATTTAAATTGGGAACTTAAATAGGTTTCATATCAAATATTCTGAAAAGCAGCAACAGTTTTGAGCTTCCCCTATGTTAGAGATGATGTCAGAAACAAGAACATAAAAAGATGAAATAGTGGGGAGACAGGGTGTCTTGGAGTCAGAAGTAATGAATGCAGATTTCGTCTTCACTACTTACAAATGTCTTGATCTAGCCACATCATATCTTGTTGATGCCATACATTTATTCTTAAAATGCTGTATGCAATAATATGTACATAAATAAGTTGATATGAGAACTTAATAAGTTTGTGTATAAATAATATATATAGTTATAAGTTACATATTTACATATCACAGTGGCCATGTGAGTTAAGTAAACTCCAAACTCTAAGTGAAGATGGTGCCACTAAGGAGATCTTTTCATAAGTCACCGTTATTGACAGTGTTTTGAGTATTGATAGGTCAATTTTCTGTTAAACTATTATTCTTGTGCTTCTTATTTTGATAGTATTATTTCATTTTTTGATTTGTTGGAAATATAATTGTTCACTGAGCTCAAAAATATTTTTAGGTTTGTTACCAAGTCATAAATAGAGAGGTGCTATACCAAAATGCTAACACATTTCAGCTTCTCCAACAATCATGGGGAAACAGAATTTTAAATTATATTGCTATAACAACATGAAAAAAAATAAAGCTTTCTACTCAGAGAAAGGTACAAATGGAGAAGGAATCACCTCATCTTAGGAGACAAAGGAAAGGAATGTTCATTCCACATTCCACAAAGCAGTTGTAAAGACGTTCTCTGCAGTACCTATAGACAAGCGTTATCTTTCTTCTACAGATCCCTTTCTTCTATACATGGAGAAATGTAGCAAGTTTCCAGCACTGAGGATGACCTATATTGCCCACCACCCACTAGCTGCATGCCTTGCAGAGCTGCCAATATACCATCCACAGGGCTCAGGGAAACCCCTGCTCCCATTTGGTAAGTTGAATTAAAATGTGTCCCCAAAATTTCTGAAATGTGTTTCATAAAAAAAAATTGTTTCATAAAAAAAATTATACTGTTAACATCACACTCCCAACTCAACACCACGTATGGAATTATCTTATATTAACCTGAGGAACCAATCATTATCACACTATTTCTAAGGAAAAAGGAGTTCCTTTACCACAGAAGTGCCAGAAAAGTGTCTTTTTTATTACTATTTAATTTTTTTAACTGAAGTCACATTGTCTTACACTGCATATAAATATCAGATATACAGTTATATATTTGGATATCTCTATATGATACATTCTCTACCAAAAGTCTAGTTTCTATCTATCATGCAGGTCAGTCCCTTCACCTGTTTCACACACCCTCATTCCCCTGCCCCTCTGGGAGCCACCATTCTGTTAGTTGTCAGAATTTTCATAATTAAGAGTTTGCTTTTGTTTTGTTTTTGTTGTTGTTGATTTATTTTATTTCTTCAATTCCACATACGTATTAAATATTGGTTGTTTGTCTTTCTCTTTCTGACTTATTTCATGTAATACATCACCTTTTCATGACTGAGTAGTATTCCATTGTGTGTGTGTGTGTGTGTGTGTGTGTGTGTGTGTGTATTGTATCTTCTTTATGCAGTCATTGATCATTGGTCACTTACATTGTTTCATATTTGACTGAAATTGACATTTTAAAAAACACATCTTTGTTTATAACAGAATTTACATTTATTCTCTCTGCAATTTCTTCATTTAGTCTCTCTGATTCCAAAATCAGATATTTTTAAGTATCTACATCTATGTTACTCTCTGAAGTCAAGTTTGCATTTCTGGAAATCTGATAAAAAAATGTAATACTGTTGTGAAGAACCATTTTTCATTTTCCTCTGGGAAGTCAGGTAAAGAGAGATGCTCGTGTTCACTGAAGAAACTTTGCTTTCTGGCTCATCTCTCCTTATTGAAGGTTATCCTTTTCCCAAGCATAAAGCATTCAATGTTGCAAATATTTGGAAACTACCACACATGGAAACTTTGATGCTTTATTGTTGCTTCTTCTGCAAGTACATTTTATCTTCCAAATCTAGCAACAGAACTTGCTTGGTGAGTAAGTGACCTGCACAGGCCATGTTCTCAGAAGGGTTCCCTGCTTGGGTTACTGGTTTGCTCTTGTGGTCTTGAAACTCTTAATAATTTTTTCTTCAAACTTGTGTTTGGTAAGTGAAATCTGATAAGACCATGGAGCACACATGTGGTCAGAGGTATGTGCCTGTCCACAGAGCCTTGATGTCACATTCACAAGTACACTGACCACACGCCACTGCTATGGCATTTCAGTGAATCACAAACATGCAGAGATCTGTGCGACTCATGCACAAGAGAGTTATGTCTGTGTACGAGTAAACAGAAACGATGGTGATCTAGAGAGCATGCTTTCCGTTCAGAATAGAACTGGTTTCAAATTCATAAGAAGGCCATGATACTCTAAGAAATACAAACAGCCAAGGTACCCTGTTGTCTTCATTCTCTCTGGCATTACTTCCCTGCAGTCATTAACCATCTATACAGACGATGACGCAGAAGGAAATGAGGAGTAGCTTCCAGTTCCTCTTTCTTTAGGTCCTTCCCTCCTCAACAGTAAACCCATGGTAGAGAATGTTGGTGGAATGGGTGCCGCTCAGGAAGGCTGATAAAGGCGAGTAAGTTCATCCTGAACAGTATTCCCACTGTTCTGTAAAAGTGCAATACATATGCATGCATGCACTGTGAAACAGAAATTGTGTAATTTGGGCAAATCCCCAAATGAATGATGTGTTCTAAAATATGCATCGAAAGTTGGCTTTACCCAGCATAAAAGAGAGCCAAAACTCTCATAATAATAATTTAAATATTTAATTTTTCTTAGCAAATGAAAGCACCATGACTGGTCAAAAGAGAAATCAGGAAAGAAAGACAAAAGTCTTATGCACAGTAAAATGAATGACAGTTTCTTCCCGTTTTGAAACAAGGTATCTCCCATATTTTTATTCCACTAGGCCACACAAATTACATAGCCAATCGTGATTAACAATTCATGTGTTAAATACATACATTGCTCTGTTTCAGTACTTTCCAGAAAATTAATAAGTTATTATCTTAAATAAATAATGATAAATCAATGTGGTAATACAATTAAAAACCTGAAATTTGGCATTTTTCATTGTATTTACTTACTTGTCTTTTTTATTTCTGTAGTATATTCTTTTGATTCTCTCTCCAGGTCACAACGTTGCTATGTGGTTTCAAAGCACATGGCAACCACTGTCGAAATATGCTATGTCTTCTTCTCTCTGTTCTTGTTACTGGCTCTAGGAGAGAACTGAACCCCAGAGGTGGAAGACTGTCTAGCCCCCAGGGTTCATCCACACCACTCTAGAAAATTCCCTGAGCAGACAGAACACTTTTTAAACACCAGAGTAGAAAGCAGACAGCTCATACCTCATATCAAACATTATGTACTTGCCATGCATTTGTATTGATGTATAATTTATTTGTTCCAGGAGCCAAGATCTCATTCAATCCTAGTCTTATCCCCTGCCCCTGACGATTTCTTCTGGCCTGGGGTAACCGCAAGCCAAAGTCCCCTTGCTTTCTTGAATCTGCAGACTCAAATCTGGAACACTTGCTCCCGGACCAGATTTTTGCCCTCCCCCAAAGCTGCATCCCTCTACCAAGCTGGCCCTGTGTCTCCAGAGCTCAGCCTTGCTGGAAACCTCTCCAGATTTGTCCAAAAGTCTGACTGAAGTCAGTTTTGCCCTCAAGGAGGGCAAAGGAGACCAGGACTCAAGGAGATAATCCAGTCCTGTAGGCCACTTCCTATCAGTGGTTTGCTTAGATGTTGCTGCCAGTTTCTAAGATGAACCACAGGCAGGGAAATGACTGCTGACTATGTGGGTGAAAATAGGACTCAAGATGGCCGCGGCTGAGGAGACCCTCACGGTCTCCGTCCACATCATTCGCTCACTCAGGTGTTTATCTCACGGCAACAGCACAAAACGGCGAGAAGAGAAAACCAAAACTACTCGTGTGGGACTTGATGATAAAATAGATGGCATGTCTTTATTTTTCAGAACCCTTACGTCTACTCTGTACATGGAATAAGCGCAAACATAAAAAATAAAAACAAAACCCCCCACCGGAAAATAAAAACCCATAGCCCTGGGACATAAAGCTGATTATGTTTATTTCTCCTTGGAAGATTTAGCTTGAAAAGGAGAGATTTAAATGTTAATGTTAAGAAAGGATTTGCTTCATGATTTAATTCAGGGGAATAGTTGAAAAAGGTTGGAAGAATGAAGCGACTTTCCGTAGCATTTAAAGGAGCCATAGCAGCATCTTTAATAAATGAAAAATGGGAAAAAAAATGAAACAACCACAAAAAAGCAAACAGTCATCGCTCTTCGGTATCCAAGCTCCTTTTCTGTTTGGGGAATCCCTTATTATGCAAGTTTTGTAGGGATCAATGTGAGCATTTTCAGTATCTTTGAAGGAGAACTTTGTGTGCAGAAGAGATTATTTAGAAGGCAAACTTTTTGAACAGGAATTTGTATTCCATTATTAAAATTCCAAATCTCCAGATTTAATTCATCCTTAAACTTTAACGTCACATTAAGAATCTTATTAGTCTACTTATAAATTAGCATTTTAGTAAACAGGTTTAAAGGCAGGCAGTCTTTGTGACTATTTGGTTACAAATTTTTGACTTATTATTTTCATTTTAACAATTTGAATTGAATTTGTAATTCTAGCATTGCTGACTTTCTTTGTATTATTTTCTGACTGATAGGAAAATTCCAAATACTATGATAAATTTTACACTAACGAACTACAAACAAATATTATTTAAGTAACGTCTCAGACGAATAGATTCAGAGCCTGGGTCAAAATTTTACTGTGAAGAAATAGGGATTCTCAGCTATTTAAGGACTTTACCTTAGTAGAGCCATTTTACAGTAGAAATAGAGAATCATTCTGGATTTTTAAAAATTTTTGTTAAGAAGACATTTCTAGACCAGAATAATAGTGGTTAAAGGTCCAGAGGCATTTCTCAAGGTGAAAAGTCATTCGGGTGCTTTTAGAGATGATCTGAAGCTAATTAATGTCTATCAGAAAACCATTCAAGCATTGTTCAGATATGTTAATAATTATCCCCTGGAAGGGGCACCTGATCTCACACCACACATCCTGCCTCAGCTCAGGATGTGAGCACTTCTCTTCTCAAGTTGGTGAATCATTAATGAACATGCATTTCCAAAACTCCTGGTAAATGTCTACTTCACATTTCAGCTAAGTCAATCACCCAATTAAATAGGTTTCAATGTGAATTGCTACATGATAGCATAATATTTAATGATACATGCTAAATTGCACAGAATCCTTCCTAATACAAAAAATGCTAATGCTGTCTCAACTAGATTTCCCTAAATTTCTCCACAGAAGATTAGCTCTTTCTGGAGTTAGAAGATATTCATGTACTAGCAAACAACAATTCTGCTGACTGAGGTCTTCTGCTGATACACTGAGTTTGAGGCAAGGGGCTGTCTATGCACAGGAATTTCTTTTTATTTTACCACCATGCTGGCTTGAGCTCCTTTTTATAGTCTGTCTAAATCTTCGAGAGGATTGCTCTCTTTCCAAAATTTAAAATTTAGAATTACCTAATTTTTCCATCTACCAGAGAAAGTTTAAAAGCTCCAGCAAGACTGTAACTTTGTTAAATGGTGGTGTATTTCTTTGGCTTACACATTGAGTAATTTTGTGTCTAGTTCTAAAACCATATTGGGGTCTTTCCAATAGATTCTTTACATCATGAAAGAGTTCTGTTGTGTTGTTTCTGAGTTTGATGGTCTTTCCCGGGTCCCATCTGGTGGCATCTGATGTCCAGTGGCTGCAGAGGCAGCGTGGCTGGAAGTTTGTTTCTAAGTGGCAGCAGATGTGACTGTGAATGTGTCCTACCTGCAATTTCGATGTCTGGGACATCCACACCAACGCGCTGTGTGACATGGCTGTGCCCACTAGCTTCCACTGTTTTCCCGCTTATTTTTCAAGTCCTCTTCTCTATCTCAATGGAGTGTAATAACTGCCAGTATATTACTTTCTTTACTCTTTATAGCCAAGTACTCTGATATGCAAAATTTTATTTAAAGTAGAATAACTCAATGAAATTTTAATGGATAACAGATGGATTTAGTGTTTAGTGACACACAATAACAAATTAAACTCAGTTATTTCTTTTATATCGCATTTTTAATTTAGTGTCATTTTAAAGCATTTTATACTACGCAGTCTGTTGCTTTGATAAAAGATAATATAACTATGTATAAAATCTAGAAGATGCACAGCCACTTACTGAAAGTGATTGAAATTAACCGTGATGTCTGCTTATGTGTATTTTCCAGCTTTCTAAAATAAATATCTAACATTTTTAATGTTTTCACATTGTACTTCGTAGAAAATAATGTAGGCGACCTAAATATTGGTATTGCTTTTTAATCAAATAGCTTTATATGTCAACATCATCAATATAAGCTGTGAGGACAACACTCAAATGATAGACACAATACCTCAGATGTAATCTGGCATTGCTAAAGCAACCAAAAAACTCCAGCGTATTAATCAAGTCTTTTTCTTGAGATTGTGAGATTATAAATTGTCTTGTTCCATTATTTAAGCCTGTCTCAAATTTGCTCTGTGTTTTCAGTGGCAATTTTTTCTTAATTATTTATATATATTTATATGAAAAGTATCAAAAGTAGTGCTATATAAGAAAAAATAATACATGTCATTTCCGCCTGTATTTCATTGTTAAATTGACCCTTAAGCTCATTATTATTAATCATATTATGTGAGAGCCCAATCTTCTTGTGTATTAAATTGGCAAATGAATGTTATAGAGTAGTATAGGCTGGAGCATAAATATATTGGTAAGCTGAATATAAACAATAGCGCCGTAAGAAATTTCAGGATAAAATTTTTAATCCTGTGGAGTTCTCTGTAAGCACATCTCTTTTACCACATCTTGTGCATTTCACTATGCCAAATAGTCATTATCATTGAGTTCAAAACCTTGTATAATTGCATCATAATTTCCTGTTCCATCCGTAGGTTACAGAGAAGCATCTAACCTCGCTGTAGAAGTGCTTAACTTGAGGCAGCTGAATAAATCAAAGAACATAACATTAACACAATGACTAGATATCAGTCTGCTCAGAAATCATTGTGAGCTTAAGGAAATTCGAATCAATACTCCAAAGGGATTTACTGTGATATCTCCAAAATGCAATTTATTTGATCATCTAGAACAATAGTAATGAACAACTGTGTCAATTTTGCATTTTTGTTTTTAAATATCAACATTTGAGTGTCCCTTTCCCAACTCTGAAATTATTTAAGCCCCTGTGTTCTGCTCCAGGCTCTATGACTGAAAGGCTGTGACACAGAGCTGGCCACTTCCTCTCTCTCTCTCTTTCTTTAAAGGAAAAGTGCAGGCAAGAGTGTCAGCAAACAAGCAAGCACAGAGGAAGAAGCATTCTATTTCACTTTTATTTATTTGTTCATCCTGTTTTCCCCCAGGACCTGGGACACTAACCTGGGTCATTGGTATATATGTGGCTACACTTGGCCAGAGGCAGTGGGCCAAACCGCTACTCTCCCAGGGGCGTGTCCACTTGCTCTCTTGGTGTCTTTTTTCTCTGCTATGGGGTGAGATGACAGAAGACTAGAAGATCGCTAAACTTCTATTGTCATACTGAGCAAATTCCTATCAGTATACAATAAATTGGTTTAGTTTTTAATTTGACTGAAGTAATATTGCATCATAGCGTGATATAGGTTTAAGGTGTGCGTCATTGTACATCAACACTTGTATTTAACACATTAACTTTACCACCAATGGTCCAAATACATTTTTAAAGATGGTTTCTTTGACTCGGTTAGATTGAGTAATTTTCTGTCTAGCTCTAAACACATGTTAAAGCCATTGCAGTAGATTCTTCACATTCTGAAGTGGGTTTTTGGCATCCTCCTTGAATTCGATTGTCTTTTCATGATGCAGTCTGGAAGCATCTGATGCTGAATTTGGTCTAGTGGCAAAATATTTGGGGTTTTCCCAGTGATGGAAATGGATGGGCACACACCAAATGCAAGTGGTGTGGAAACAAGGGGAATGAGACAAGGTCTTGTCAGGTACTCTGTACCCAAGACAGCTGGTCATCTGAAAGATGCTCCATGGGGTGGTTACTGTTCCCACGAGGAAGGTGAGATCTGGGGAGAAGTTTCTGAGATTACTGGGTAGGGGTCAGGGCAGCACTGGATCTGGTGGTTGGTGGGGTGTGAGAATCCCTAGTGAGACACTTCCTCCAGATTCCAGGGACCCAGGAGCAAAGCCAGCTAGGGGAGTGGTCATTCCACAGCCTGATCCAGACATATTTTCAGTACGGATGAAACTTGTACATTAGATACCTTAATCATTTGTACCATAAAGAGATTCTAACCAATTCATGTAGAAGCTCATTTTTCAATGCCTCTTCAGAATATAGACAGAAGTACTTATTTGAATCACTCTATTTTTTAATATATTTGAAGAACTTTTTAAATTTACAGCAAAAATGTACAGATAGTAGGGTCCCTATACATCCTTCCACACACAATTTCCCGTTATTAACTCCTTTCACTAGTTTGGTACCTTTGTCACAATTAATGAGATGATACTGATATATTATTCATCGAAAATAATAGTTTTTCAGATTTCTTGAGTTTTCACCCCTTTGCTCTTATGTTTCAGGCTCCCATGCAGGATACCACAGCATACACTCAGTCTTCACGTCTTCTTAAGGCTGCAGTTGGTTAGACTTTAAAATGGTTTGACGTATCTTACTGGCCTGAAGGTTAGAAACCCGGAGGTCCTGCCCACTCTATAAACTGTGATTTTTTTCAATATTTATTGAGAAATCTTTGATTTGTAAATAGTCTAACCCATGTATGTAGGTTCCCCATTAATCAAATATGTGATGACACCCTGCTCATCACCAGCTCACCAGGAGTCCTTGCCCACTGTCCATTGGACCCACTGCCATTTGCTCCCCTTGCCCTCGCCCTGCCCTGCTGGTCACCTCAGTTCTATGGTCACTGTCCAGTGTTGATATTTGTTTTGTCTGTTCCTTTGTTTTGTTTCTTTATAGTCCACATATGAGTGAGGTCATCTAATATTTGTCATTCTCCTTCAGACTTATTTCACTTAGAATTATCCCCTCTGGTTCCATCCATGTTGCTGAAAATGACAGGATTCTGACCTTTGTGGGGCTGTTGGCATCCCGTTGTGTATACAGAGTACATTCTTCTTTATCCATTCATCACACAGTGGACATTTAAGTAGTTTCCAAATCTTTTCTATTATAAATAATGCTGCGATAAACATGGGGTGGGGTGAAGAGCTTTCTGTAAATTAGTGTTTTTGTGTTTTGGTGGGGGGTAAATGCCCAAAAGTGAGATGATGGAATCATGAGGGAATTCCATTCTCAAATTTTTGAAGAGTCTCCATAATGTTTCCATAAAAGTTGCACCATTTTACACTCCCACCAATAGTGGTAAAGGGTTTCCTTTGTATCCTTGTCAGCATTTGTTATTTCCAGACTTCTGGGTAATAGCCATTTTCACAGGTGTAAGTTGATATCTCACAATTGTTTTGATTTGCATTTCCCTAATAACCAGAGAGGAGGAAACTCTTTAATAAAAGCTGTGATTTTATCTAATGCTGGGGTGACTCATGGGAGCAGAGGTCTCCAGGATGATCCTCCGTTGGATGACAACAGTGATTGTGTTTTTCTCTTGGTCCCTTTGGGCCACGGACAGGAAGATGCTCCAACAGGGTCCCAGGTTAGGAGATCTGACAAGCAAGCACTAGCGCCAGGAAAAAAGCTTGCACAGAATGGACACAAAGAAAACGACAAGAATCGTATTTTCTCACAATACTTTGTTTAGCTTACATATTCTACCTTCACTGAATGCCAGAGAAAACTCAAAGTGAAGGGGTTAGGTCAGGCAGAAATCTTGACATACCTGGTCTCAGCATATGAATGTGGTTTTCCTGACATATGTTTGTATTATCATTGCTTTTCATCTGAAATGTTTAGAATGAGAATCATGTCCAGTAAAGTGTTGAGGGTAAGAAACCTTGGGCAGTAACTTGTAAGAATGCTCTGTGTCTGTTGGAAGGAAGGTAAGGTGCCTTTGTTCTGTTCCTCAGAGTGGTCTGTAGGTGGAGCTGATGCTGATTCTGCATAATTTTCAAGGGTGCTGGGTCCCTGCTAGGATATCCTGTATGAAGTAGACACAGATCAAAGGAATGCCAGTGTAGCTTTGCAAACCTCCAGTCTATTTTCTGGGAACGTGAGTAAGAGAACATAGGTGAATGTAACATAGTGAATGTAAATGAATAGTGAATAGTGAATGAGAATGAATGAATGTAAAGCAATATGGTACTGCCTCTGATTGATAACTGGTGTTTTGAGGTCCTGCAGCAAATGAAGAATTTTTAGAGCTTGAGAGCCACACATAAGTATGTGTTTTATTGTATGTTTCTGTTTAGAAATAGAGTTTTGCTTGATAATGATCATTTACTGAGCCCTCAGCTGTGTTAAATGCATTGTCAGTGTTATTCCATTGACGCTTCCCAGCAGCCCTCTGCGGTAGGTAGCACTTTCCTCAACTTTTCACTGATGTCAGAGGAAGAAAGAAACTTAACCAACATCCCATTTCTAGAAAATGACACAGACTGGATCAAAGCTCAAATCCAGTTAAATGAAAGGCTGCTGTTTACTGAACTGATGACATGAGACTTCCAGAATGTTTTCATCCACTGGGTGTGCAGCCCGAGAGTACAGAGAGCTTTCTAAAGCGGGCATGGGCAGAGACGGGCATGTGGAATCAAGGGCCAGATACCTGACTCTTAAAAGTTCTTTCCTGAAACTGATGTTCCCCGGAAAGCATCTGTTGCTAAGGCATCTAGAAGGTGCTTCCTCCCAGTCCTTTTCACCTTGTTGCCTCCCTCTCCTCATTATCAAAACTCGCTTCTCATTCTGCGCGGATATCCTGGATCCGAGTCTCAGCTCTTTTCTCTTTGACCCAGATGGCTGTTTAATTAGATGCTGTCTAACTTTGTTGGACAGTTTTTCTTAACAGACCATCAGTAGAGTCACTGATTTCTAAGAAGCACTTAGCATGTTCACCCCTTGTCATCATATTTCAATTTTTCTTTTCCCTTTCACAACAGAAGATGCAAAACAACAGAATCTGACACGCTGTATGAGATCTGGGTCACCACAGATCCGGAAGCTGTTTCCTGGCCCCAAGTCTTCCAAATCAGGAAAATTGCGTTGGTTCCTAAAGGGTGAGCTCAACTTGGATTACGGAGGTTTCTTATTAAACATGTGGGTATTTTTTTGTTTTTTTTTT
Source organism: Solenodon paradoxus (assembly GCA_004363575.1). Classification (NCBI taxonomy): domain Eukaryota; kingdom Metazoa; phylum Chordata; class Mammalia; order Eulipotyphla; family Solenodontidae; genus Solenodon; species Solenodon paradoxus. The sequence goes on along the minus strand of RJWH01007769.1, from coordinate 739 downwards.
GTTTAGGAAGGGTTCAGGTAGGAATGAAGGTGAGCAGGCAGACTGGCAGGAAGAGAGAAGAGGAAGAAGCCTTTTATTTTCTTTTTACTTAGTTGTTCACACTGGTTGTTTCCCCTGGAGCTGGGACTCGAGCCCAGGGGGATGTGGCCGGTGCTCCTTCATAGAGACTGACCCAACCTCTGCTCCCCCAGGGCGTGTCGCTAACCAGATTTGAAACTGATAATCACATCTATATATACTACATTAAATTCACCATTCATACTCCATTTTTTTCTTCTAAAAATAATTCAACAGTTTTTGCAATCCTAGAAACCCTTTTTAGTTTTTTCTTTCTTTTGACTATTTTAGAACATAATCAAAGTGAACAAAAATCTAAATATTGGTGAACTTAATGTGTTACATGAAGATGTTGATTTACAAGGATGCACATCTTAAACCTGTATCATATTATGATGCAATGGTTTATCAACAAACTTAAATTAAAGATAAATGAACAAGAATCAGAATTTTAAAAAGCACCCTACCTGCACTCATAGCTCATGCTCATCTTCCCTGGTGGTCTCTCTGATAAAGGTGTGCTGCTAAATCTGACTATCTCCCACCCCCAGCAGGAGCAGACCCACTTTTTAAAAACACAGTCAATGACAGTGCCCTTCCAGTCTTTCCTGCTCCTGTCTGAATCTGGTTCACTCAGAAATGATATGCTAGAAAATGGTAATTAAAATTCGGAGCTGGAGTC
>RJWH01007768.1:0-36803 GCA_004363575.1 Solenodon paradoxus | reverse complement strand
TGCAGACTTTGTCACCAGGACTGGGTAATGCCAGGGTTTTGATCCTTGTGGAAGATGTCCCGTTTGAAATATTTAGCAAGGCAGCTGTGAAAGATACTAAGAGTGAATGTGAACCTTGGACATGTGCGTTTTATTCAGAATTTCGGCAACTTGTAGAAGTTCTTGGTAACCAAAATGTGTGGAGGTCGGTTCCCTGGAGTGAGTTGTCCTCCATGTTGGTATTGTGGAATGCTAGAGCTGGCGTTTATTTTTCTTTCTTACTCTATGCCTTTATACAGAGTTCCTTTCCCTAAAGGTGTTGCTTGGGTTAAGTTGGTTACCCATTGGCACATTGGTCAGGATTTTATTGGTAATGTGTTTTGCAAAATGTGTGATCTCTCTGCCTTTTCCCACTCTGAGTGTCGACAGACCTGATGACCACCATTTTGTATTGAGACTAAGTACATAGCAGAGTCTGAGGGAGGAAGGGTGTTAGACTGAGCACAAATAGTCTACAAGTAACCAATACTCTCTTTTGGAGCCCTCCTTTGTGTGGAGGGGAGCTTGCTTCCTCCTTTGTTTAGCAGACTGCTTTGCCAACTGCAAAGAGTTTGGGAGAATTTGTTAATAACACCGCGAAAGGGAAACTTTTCTCCATGTTGTAGCTCTTGAAAAAGGGGTCTTGTCCCAACAAGGACTGGATGCAAAGAGTCTTTGTTTTATAAACCACTGTTTTAGAAAGCTCTGAACAAGTGATTTCATAGAGTTGTAATGAAACACCAAGAGGTGTGTATACATTGTTTTCTTCCAGGTGAGATCAGAGACACAGACCAGAGGTTAGTTTTGAGAGGAGTTTATTTCTGGAGGCTGCAAAGGGGAAAAGCACCAATCCAAATCGAGCAGTAGCATACCCAAATGGCGCCAGGGTATTTATAGCTTGGTTTTTCCAGGTGTAAGAGGGTAGGTGCTAAGCAGAACAGAAACCCCTCCAGCCAAGGTCTGTCTTACTGGGCGGGTACCTAGCATTCCAGGTGCCAAGGCCTCTGTTTCAGTGTGAACTAATTTCCGTTGGGAATACTATATAATATTATGTTTCTTGATTTTCATTCACTATGTGTTTGGAATCCCGGTGACTATGTTAAAATGGGGGCTGGAGCTATTGATATTTTACTTGCTTGGCAGAGAGAGGAATAAGTATAAAACCAGTTTTATGAGCTTTTTACATGGCTTGCATCTTAGCCACTGAGCTGCGCCTGTGTATACAGTCTAACCCTTTTTAAAGAGCAAAGTATAGAAAGCTGCTTTTGACTGAAAATTGTTAGTAAATATCTGTATTAAGGCTGGGACTTGAAATTTTTTCCTTATTGGGAGGTAGCAATAAGAATATTAAAGAAAATCTTATGCCCTCAGTTTCATTCTAGTCTTTAGATACTTAGCTTTTTTCCTCCAGAATGTGCTGGCCTAGGGTGTTAAGATTATCTCTGTTTGATAGATTAGTAGTAAAGCTTGTTTTTATGTATTTGAGGGTACAGCAACAAAATCCAGGATGTTTTATATACATTAACATCATGTCACAGAAATGTGTCAGAATTTTAGACAAATCACTCTAATCTTTTTAAAAATTAATCTGGTTTATATGCTGTACATGGTATCTTTTTGTAGATTTTTGTAACCTATAATTATTGTCTTATACCTAACGTGTGTAAAAAAAAGATACAGGTGCACCCTGATGATTTAGTCATTAATTCCTTGTCCTCTGGTTATGGTAGTCCACATACCTCCAAGAACTCCTGCATGCAACGGGAGGAGTTGGGAAATGACAACCAAAATGCTATTTACCTCATTCTTACCTACATGTTTTCATTAAAAAAAAAAAAAAAAAGAATTATTAAAAAAACTATATATATCTATATATACACACATATATATGTATATATATCAAAACCCAGAATGAATGTTAGTTTCCTAGGTTTAGATTCCACAAGCTTACTTGTGTATCTCTTTTTAAAAGACATCCTTAGGCTTAAAAGATGAGTAACCAAGAAATACCTTGCTTTCCTCCTTCAACAGTTACACAGTTCATCTTTGTGTTAAGGTTTTTGTGTGATTTTTCTTCTTTTTCTTCCTAAGGGTGTAAGATCTCTGGTGATTTTATATATGTGTGTGTGTGTGTGTGTGTGTGTGTGTGTGTGTGTGTGTGTGTGTGTGTACACATATATATATGTACACATATATATATATAAATAAATAAATGCATGTGATTATTGCCAAGCCCCACCTCCCAAAAAAGTTAAAACTAGGTGTAATAAATGTTCACAAGTGAAGGATTACTTTCCTTTTTGAAATTTTTGTTAGCTGTGGGTCACTTGAAGAGGAATCAGCAAGGGCATACTTCTGAGACCTTTGGGTTCGGGGTGGGGGCCAGTGAGTGGGGAGGTGAGTTATCTTGGGAAACCTTATCACTGGGCTACTCCAATAATTTAGGATTGTTGAAAGTTTGAGAAATTAATGACTGGATTTAAAAATCCATGTTAGAAATTTCTTTTAAACATGAAGATTGTATGTTGGCTAATAAGAATTTCGTAAGCATTTAACTACTGCGCCCTAGGAAAAGATTAAAGAGAAAAATTAAACAAGATGTTATCTTGTACCCCTCCAGAATTTCTTCCAAAAATGTTCTTTTCTGTCATTAATTATTGGGTGATTTCTTTGGTGACTTTCCTTTTATTTATTTTAGGGGAAGGCAGGCAAGCAGTAGTCAGGAAGAAAAGGAAGGAGGAAGAAGCATTTTATTTAGTTGTTCTCACAGGCCCAGGCCTAGAAACTGGGTCCTTAGGCTGTAGGTGGACTGCATCCCCAGGTGCACGTTTAACACCTGAGCCATAACTAGGGTGCACTGAATTTGCTATTTGCAAATCCAAGTTTATTGATCAGAAAAAGCACCTCTAATGCATTCAGACATTTCTGTTTTATAATTGCAAAATGTTTGAACAAAGATGCTAAACTTGATTAATTTTTATAAGGAAACATTAAAATTTTTTCATTATAGATTATTTCTCTTAAAACATCATTGATCCTACACATTTAAACAAGGCCTGGAGAGTTTTTGTTATTTTACTTATCATTTATGCTTTCTCTCTGGATATTATAAAGATAGTTATAAAACAGGATACAGTACCTTTAACTTCTGACTACAAAGAGCAGAATGCAGAGTACCACTTGTGGGGTTGAGAACAATTTAATGGCCTTCTGTTGTAGAGAACAATTTATTTTTGCTTACTCAGAAGAGTATGAGACATTTGTGTAACTAGGGAATGAGGTTTCCAGCCTTTCTTGAGTGATGGTCAGTTTGTCCAATTAGGAAGAGGATTGTGTTTTTCAGTTTCAGTTTATGGCTCTTGCTTTGTTTAAACATTTATTGGTACCTGTGCAGAAACTTCACATCTCCAAGCCAACTCTTGGCACATAGAGGTTTGGTTATGGTGGTGGGAATAGGAGGTAGAAAGGAAGGAAGTCTCTGCCAGTATAGTTCCGTTCTCTGATATTTGACTGTTTTCCTGTTTAGCAGACTTCATCTTAAAGTTCAAGGTGGGAGCCAGGACTTTGTGCCAAATACATACCCCCCATTGCTCTTCCATTGAAGGGATTTTATAAAGGTGAAACTTGAGTCAAAAAAAACAACATCTAAACTAGAATTACAAACCATTAACTCTTCTGTTGCTGTCTGTCTAGTGTGCGTGTGTCTTGTATTATGCATTAATAACCCAGAGTTTGTGTTTGTGAGCTTTGTGCTAAGTATTTAAAATTTAATTTCTGTAGTATGGGATGACTGATTAATTCTTTGGTTTCTTAAAACTTTACTCTGTACAGTTTGGTGTTAACATCAAGACCTAGAAGCTGAGGATCTAAATTTATAACACAGTTTAGGACTGCTGACATTGGATTAAAATTCCATAAATCCATTTATTCTAGGATTACTGGGTCATAGAATGTATACAATTGGAAAAATGCCTCTATTAAACCAACCAGAATGTATTTTGACCATTTTTTTTTAAAGGAAAAGTACAGGTAGAAATGAATTCCAGTGACAAGAAAAAGCCCTTTATTTTCATTTAATTATACGTCTTGGTTGTTCTGCCTGACTCTGGACAGGAACCTGAGTCCTTGGGATGTATGTGGACTGTGCTTTTGGCCAGAGGCAGTTGACCAAACTGCTACTCCACCAGGGTGTGCCAACAATGATTTTATCTGCAGGGAGTCAGAAAACCAACTTTGTAGTCTCTTCATAGAGTATATTTTCTCATTTTGTTAATTATCTGGTCTCAAAATGATGACAGTTTCTTAGGAGAAAGTTTTGAAGGGTTCTAATACACTAATATGTATGTGAATCTAATAGTAAATCATTTCTAGAGCAAATTTTAATCACTTGATAAATATATAGCATCCTATGAAAGTTATTCTCTTGCTGTTCAGTTTTGTCAAACACTCAAATATTCTGTAAATTGTTAAGTGAGTGCTGGAACTCAGAAAATGTACCTAATGTTTCTCAAGCCTCTGAGGATTTTGAAGCTTCACGTTCCAATTTTAATTGTCATCCAAGAAATGTTTTTTTTAGTGCTCAGGAACATAATTGTACTTTTAACTAATACTATTTTTGGATCCATCATTTTAATGAGGGATCTTAGCAGGGATTTTATATAGAATTTCTTAACACTCTATAAACTCATAAAAGTATCTAGTTGGTATGAAAAGGCTGTTTTATGTTGATTGTGTTACGATTTATGAGTCATTTTATTGAAAGACACTAAAAACTTTAGTTAGATTGTGTGATATCCCTTTTGTCAAACCAAAATTTTCAGTGGTAGTCTTTTTGGCTACTTACTTGAAGATTTTTTTTTTTTTTTTTTTTAAAGATTTTCACTTACAGGGTACACCTTGGTGACTGTAAGCAGTTGAGTTCTTGGCTTCAGATGACATAATCACTTAAAATCCCAAGGACCCTGGTTCACAGCCAGGGACTCTGAACAACCAACATGAGCAACTAAATGGATGGATGAACTCTTCTTCCTTCTCTTTCTGCCTGTTTGCCTTCATTCCTGTCTGCTTCCTCTAAAATAGATAAAATAATTCTTTAAAAAATTTTAAATCAAGAATTTAACTTTTTAAAGAATTTCTTATGGTCTTTTCTGGTCTTCTGAAATCATTTCTTTAGTTTTAAATGTTCACTTCATGAACTTAGAGATATATACCATCTTTCATTTTTGTTTAAAAAAGCTTCAGGATAAAATAAATTACATATACAGTAATCCCTCACCTATAACGGGAATTACATTCCAGAGACCCCCCACAATAGGTGAAAATCCACAAAGTAGTGGTGTTATAATTTATTTTATTATTTATATATATATATTTAAGGCTTTATAAACCCTTCCTACTCTCCTATAAACCCTTCCCACACTTATTAACCTTTCCCATACTCTTATAAACACTTTTATACTCTTAAACCTATGTAATTTTAACAACATAAAATTCTGTGTGGGTGCTCACTAGTGAAGTATACGTGTACTGCAAAATCTCACGATATAGTGAAAATTTCGCGATACAGAGTTAGATATATTTTTTAAAAAAGACCCATGGTACAGTGAAGCCACAGTAAGTGAATCACGATACAGCGAGGGACAACTCTACACATAAACACAAAGACAAAATAATCACCTTAATTCTAAAACTTTTATTATGTAGACTTGAGATGAAATTAATTTTTATATCATTGTGTTTTGGGATTAAAATTGTTTGTTTAATCATATATATTCATATAAGTTCACACATATTATCCAGTAATTTAGTTTATAAGGTTTTCAGACCATTTGAACAGTATTCTAATCATTTCTTAAATTCTGCTACATTATTTTTAATGTTTTTTATCTAACATTCAAACCAGATTTCATAATGCTTATAACATATAAATTTTTAGATAATAAACCTTTGAGCTATATAAATACTTCCTATTAGCCTGCCATAAAAGTTTAAGAAATTCATTAATATTTTTATTCTTACCTCATTAATTCTTCATGATAGCAGCTTTTCATGAAATCGATATCAGGAGACACATTAAGGGTGTTTTTATAATTGGTTTTAGATTACAGTTTTTCTTTTATCTCCCTACAGAAGAACTTTTCAATTTTTTTTTTTATAAAGGAAAGCTGCAGGCAGGAATGAAGGCAGGCAGGCAGAAAGAGAGAAGAAGAAGCACTTTAAAAAAAATTTGCTTTGTTGTTCATCTTGGTTGTTTCCCCTAGCCTCAGGGCGTGAACCTGGGTCCTCAGGATGTATGTAGACTGCTCTCAGCCAGAGGCAGCAGATCTAACCACTATTCCATCAGGGCATGCTGAACTTAAGAATTTTATAGTAGAAGTTAATGTAACAAGATGGTTACATGTATAAAAATATAGCTTATAGATAAGTTCACATTATGAAAGCTATTATAAAAAGAAAGGTATTTTTATGGAAACATCTCTTGGTCTGAATCAGTGATCTTTTTCAAGAGAAAAAGATCAGCAACATTGCTCAGTTGAAAGGAGCATTTACAGAATATAACACTTATTTGAAGAAGGTTATTTATACTATTTTTGCTGTTTCTGTGGGAAAAAACTTGGCACATTACTATTTTTATTTTGTTTGATAGAGATAACAAGTATTTACCAGCATTTTGATTTTTAAATGATTTTAATGGCAGACACATAAATTGTTCTGTTTGTTTTTTTTTAAAGGAAAAATTCAGGAATGAAGGTGAGTAAGCAGGTAGGCTGGAAGAGAGAGGAGGAAGACACATCTTTATTTTATTTTTCACTTAGTGGTTCGCACTGGTCGCTTCCCCCCAGGCCGGGAACTGGAACCCAGGATTTGTGGCTTGCTTTTTTTTCAAGGCGTTAGACCTAACCACTGATCCACCAGGGTGCGCTAGACACAAATTCTAATGAAAAACCTTTGCTTCTCTCCTAGGACTGGCAGCCACCATTTGCATGTGATGTTGATAAATTTCATTTTACCCTTCGTATCCAGAGGCTGAATGAATGGGAGGTAATGTCTTTTTTTGTTTGTTCTAATTTTTTTTATTGCAGTAACTTTGATTTTACTCATTAAGATAAACTCGTGTAGGTTCCCCGCATGTGCAGTTTCCTCATTCTTAAGATATGTGTCAGCACACCTTGCCCTCCACCAGATCACCAGGTGTTGTTCACCACTGTCCAGTGGGCTCCACCATCACTTGTCTCCCCGCCCCCCCTCAATCCCATCCCCTATTGGTAGCCTCAGTTCTGTTGCAAGTGTCCAAGTGTTATTTTTGTTTAAAGTAACGTCGTGACCACTCTTCTGCTTGTCTGTATTCCTGAAGGGTCTTTGAAGAGGCTCAAGAGGCTCTGTCACAAATCATGTGATTTTAGTGAAGCTAAAATAAGACCAATAATTGATAATCATGATTAAACAAATGACAATAAGACTTTTGCAGGAAACAATTTTTATTAAAAACCACTGACTTTTATAGATAATTTTTGGTCTAAGTAATTAATTTAAATTCTGAATGTAAGGTACAACCATAGAATTTAGGTTTCGGAAGGAATATGCTTTGTGGACTATCTAATGGAAAAGATTTTCCAACTTTAATTTTCTTCCAAAAAATATTTTCACTTAGATTTAAGAGCACTCTGGTAAACTCATTTCGTTGACAGTGTCCAAGGGTTAGTTGGGGTGTTTTTTTTTAAAAGAAAGATACAGGTAGGAATGAAGGCGAGTAGGCAAGCAAGAAGGAAGAGAGGATGAAAGAAGCATTTTATTTATTTTTATTTAGTTGTACATATTGGTGGTTCTCCCAGGCCCAGGACACGAACCTGCATCCCTATGAAGTATCTAGACTGCGCGTCAGTCTGCGGGAGTTGACCAAGCCACTTCGCTGCCAAGATGTGCCCAAGAGTTAGTTTTTGGTTTTTTTTTTTAATGCTTTCTATGCCACATGTAAGGGAGATCATCCAGTATTTGTCTTTTTTCTTCTCTCAGAAATCTTGACTGCTTTAGGGAGCTGAGAAGTAAGTTTCAGAGGGGATTTGGGCATATAAAATGTTTGTGAACTATATGTTGTCAAAGACAGTTTTAATTTTCTGGCTTAAAATTAGTAGATGTTAATTGTAACTAGAATGTTACCTATAGGATATAGTTTATAGGTAAGAAATTAATACTTTCTTTTGACTTGGAAAATGCATTTTTTGAAGTTACCAGTCAAGAACATTTTGGTTCTGTAGCCATACCTAGGCATGAGGGAATTAGAAGTAATTTCCAAACTGGTATTTATAATTTGCTATATTACTTAACAGTTTTGCAGAAGGTGAATTTGCAGTTTGCAAGGATAGGCAATCGATCTAAATTGCCACCAAGATGGAATTTTCTCTTGACTAAAGCTGGGGGCTCAGAGAGCATTACAAGTGAACCCTCGGTCTATACAACTTATTCCTGCCTAGAGACAGCTTGAGGGTGAGTACTGTGGCTGACCTTAATTAACTTGCGCTGTTTGACTGTTGATGAAATGGAATGAAAAGACCTTGATTATGTGTGGAGGACATTGTGTAGAAGACTGGTTTGTGGATTTTCATTCAATAGACTTGTTCTCTTTGGAGAACAAGCATAGTTAGAAGTTTGTTGGGGTTTTGTTTTATTTTGGTTTGGGATTTTGGTGTTGATTCTGTTCCTCCAGCTCCAGGTTGCGAACCGAAATTCTTGGACTGTTTGTGGTCTGCTCCTCAGCCGCCTAAGCCACAGGGTGCACTGTGAAGTTTGTTTGGGAATGAGTAGATTGTAGAGGAAATAACCTCTTGTTCTTAAAAACTGAAATGTGTATTCCTGTCAATATCGTTGTTTCTTCTTTACAAGGAATTACCTACTTGTTATGACTTACGCTTTTTTACATTCACTTACTATTTAAAGTGTGTTCCTAGTTCTCATATGAAGATATAGTAAGTGAACTAAATGCCTTGCTTATTTTTGCCAACGAGCTATTTTTGTCTTTTTGCCAACTGAGATCTCCCAAAATTTTTAGGTAGAATGTTGATATTGGTAAAGGCTAGGGATCTTAACAATGCTGTATAGCTAATAGATCGTTGTTACAAAGATTATATTTGCCAAGTTATTCAGATAAAAACTTTATTCTAATTAAATTAAAAGAAATTATAGGTACCCCCCAATGGCTCATACACTGGACTGGCATCTGGTGTGTGGACCATGAACTGCCCAAGGACCTAGGTTCGCTATCTGGGACGGGGAATAACTAAAATATCTAAACAGATAATAAGGGTGCTTTCCCTGCTCCCTCCCTTCCTCTCTTAAAAAAATAAAAGACTATTATAAAAACTTGCCACTTATTTGATGGCTTTGGTAGAAAGAAGACTATCATAATCTCTTTATATCCTTGGACTAACGCAGTGAACCTTATAATTTTAAAATTCTAATTGCTGTGCAGAAGCAGGAAGATAATACAGTTTTGGAAGGGAACCTACTAATCAAAACTCTTATTTGGTATAAGGACATACCTTTATAATGTTTAATTCCTATACATCTTTGTAACATTGTGTTTCCCTTTTCTGGATTCTAGGTGAGCTTTCTAGAATGTGATCAATCTACTATTCAGAAAGTTGTATGATTTTATCTGTTTTTTATTAATGTATGTTGTGTGAATGTTTAATGATTCCCCCCTTGGATGAAGTTATTTAGAACTTTAGAAGTGTGGAACTTCTATTAATGTTTGTTTTATATTGAAGTCTAGATACAGTTGCCCCTAATAGGTTTTCTTCTTATTCCATGTCTGTATGGAAGTTACAGTGAAAGAAGGGAAAAAGAGAATCTATCAGCTTCACAAATTGCAACATTTAGGAACTTCTTTTGTATACTTGGAAAGTAAGTCTGGTTTCAGAGTTGAAAAGAACATAGTCCTACAATGAGTGTGAAGAAAAAGTGTTTAAATATCATTTACAAACATTAATCTCCAACATAGCCCCCACTCCCCTGCCACTGAACTCAGTCAGCTAAAGTGCAGGCTGTGAAATATATGGACCCAAATTTGAGACCAGGCTATGAAAGTTAAGGACACAGGTTTGAAACCTGAGTCCAGGAGTGGCAAATAAAGATGGATTTATCTTTTGAGGGAACCTGATATGTGCTAAGTGTATTTGAATTATTCATGAGCATTCACTGTAGAAAGTTTAAAACAAAGGAAAGTATGAAAATTTTCATCACTCTTAAGATTATCTTGTTTTTTTTCTTTCAAGTCTGTGTATATATATATATAAAAGTTGGAAGTGTAGTCTTCATAAACAGTGTTATACTTAGCTTTCTATTTAATGTGTCATGAACATTGGCCATATCATTGAATATTTTGAAGACTTTTTTAGTGACTCTAATAGTCCATATTTCTAGCTAGATCTTGATAGGATTTTTCCTATTGTTGAATGTATAATTTGGCTCCAATGTTTAATTATAATACTGAAATGGAAATTCTTTGTATATAAAATTTTATGCCCATTTCTGGTTTTTGAAAATACTTAGAGGAAAGTAAACTTGGAGTACATAATTTTTTAAAAAAAGACTGGAAAATGAGGTTCCACATTAGAATGACCATAGTCAGAAAACTGACATCACAAATGCCTGCAAAGATGTGGACCAACAGGAACTCCTATTTTTTTGCTGGTGGGAATGCAAAACAGACAGCCAGTTTGGAGACTGGCAGTTTTTTGAAAACAGAACATACTCTTGCCGTAAAATTCAGCAATCATGCTTCTTAATATTTACTCAGAGGACCTGAAAACTATCACACAAAATGTGCCCATGAATGTTTTAGCATCTCTGTTCATAATTACCAAAACCTAGAGGCAGCCAAGATGTCTTTCTGTAGACAGACAGATAAACTGATATATCCTAACAAGGTATGCTGTGTAGCTCTAAGAGGAAATGACGAAGTCATGAAAAGACATGGAGAGACTTTAGATGCTTGTTACTAAGGGGCAGAAAAGGCTGCATGCCATATGGTTCCAGCTACCTTTATAATATTCTAGAAGAGGCAAAGTGATGACAACAGTAAAAGATTGTATAATTGTTTTATTTCTAGTGTCTGCAGGAGACAAACATGACCACAGACATGAAGGACAAGAAATGAAACTTGATGATATTCCCAGGAGGCAGTCTGTACGACCCTTAATCCCCACAGCCCACTGAACAAAGCGCATGAGAGCATTTTCAGCCTTCCAACACTTTTTGGTTTGAAGTTAATGTTTTCACCCTGGACTGAAACTAGCTGAGCCTCATGAATAAACACTTACTTTCAAAATATTTTAGGATATTCTCAAAGGACCTGTCTAGAGTATCATGGAAAAACAAGGAGGAATCCAGGAGGCAGGTGGATGGTCTGATGTCATGCTGACATTAGAGGTCACAGTTACCTGAGTCTTCCTGGGCTCCATCAGCAAAAACTCATTACAGGTGCATCCTGGTGGCCCAGCGGTATAAACTGGCACAGTCCATATGCATCCCAAGGTCCTCGGTTCAAGACCTGGGGCCCAGAAAGCAACCAATGATGAATAACTGAATAAAATAAAGTGCCACTTCTTCCTCTTTCTTTCTGTCTGCCTACTCACTTTCATTCCTGCATGTACCTTTAAAAAATAATAATAATGTCATTACAGATGTAAGGTTTCCTAAGACAAGATTTCAAGTCTCCAAGGTGGACTCACATAAACCAGGTACACTCACCTCTCCTTAGGAAGTTAGAACAGAAGGCAAATGCTTTGGCTTCCTCTGGAATCTACTATACAAATATTAAGCTTATCATTGTGTCCATTGCATCTAAAGTATTTCATTATAATAACACTTTCAAAGCACATTTTTTAGGTAGGGCATCAGTGTCCATCAAACAGATGGGCTCACTTTGGTGGTTTAGTAGTTAGTCTGCTACCTCCAGCTGGCACAAGCCACATACATCCCCAGAACCCAGGGTCATGTCCTAGGGCCAAGGGGAACTCCTCCTCTCTCTGATTACCTGGTCACTTTCATTCCTTTTTTTAAAAAAAATGATAGCTATCCCACACGATTAAATTTATTAAACCTTCAAACTAAGAAGTGGGCTAATTAGTTATGCTTGGGTATTTAGAAGTAAATCTCATCTCAGCCATCTAATAGCTTGGGAGAGGGGAAAATGTATGTAAGGAGAAATAGGCAATGCTCATACCTGTATGTGTGCTTCCCCAGCAGGAGACCGCCTTGTAAATTCTCAGTGCCTGGTTCTCTTCACAGCATCTTTCCTTTCCTCCAGCTGGTAGGCCCACCCAGCTCCTCAGCTGGGACAAAACAGACCCACCTAGCGTTCACAGTGTTGCTGGTACTCCTAAAGCCCTTGTAGTCAAGCACCCTCTGCAAAGTGCCACCTGTCAGCAGCCATGGTGAGGCGGGGAAGGGGGTCCACAAGGAGTCCACAGTGAGGGGACAATGTTTCAGGGATCTTACAGGGCATGCAGTATGCCTTTGTGAAAGGGTCAGGTGTGGAAGAAAGGGAGGCCAGAGCACCCAGCAGTCCAGGGTCAGTGGGGATGCTCAGGGCATTTGGGGAGCTCATAGGAGAGCGGGCTGTGCAGAAAGACCTCGGACTCCTGGGAGACCAGGTTCTACTTCTCTGCTGTGCGGCTTCTCTAGGAGAGGCAGATGTGATCTAGAAAATGCCTGAGAGCCCCAGGAGCAGAACAGGCAAGGCAGCCTAGAGAGAGGTGTACCTGGGGATGTGTGCTAGTGGGGTGACAATGCAACGGGGTCATTCCTGTGCTGAGGTTGACCTTACCATGGGTGTGGAGATCTCAGACTGGATATAGAGCATGTTTGGAGGCTTAGACATGCCCCATACTTCTTCCAATGTGGTCAGGGATAAAGAGGCTTTTTGTTACCAGCTGCAGCCTCCACATCCCTGTGAGATTCCAGCACAGAAAACCACAACTGGGATCATTAGGAAACTCCAGCTGACTTCTTCAATTTTGTGCTGATTTTTCTGAATGCTTTTGTCTTGTGTGGTCAGAGGTACAGGCCCTTTGGCCCATACCTGACCAAGAGTTTAAGCAAGCTCCTGGTGCCTGAGGAATATCCTTTGCTCTTTTGATATCCAAGACTTGAAATCTCTGTTAAAAAGATCTGAGCATGTGTACTCAGGTCCCAGGTTTTGTCAGAAACCCTTGATCCCTGCCCCTCTGAAGGCTCAACTGTCTTGGAAGATAGTTCCTAAAACCACTAAAAGCTACCAGCTGTCCTCCCAAGAAGATCACCTCTACATTTGAGAGATGTGCAGGCCTTTCAAACAGATCTTTTAGACTGGGTGGAAGGACCAGAAGGACCAGAAGTCTGTCTATAATAGGCAATAACCTCACTGAGGAGAGTTGACAGATGGGAAGACTGTCTCCATTGTGACCGCTGAGCAGTACTTGCTTGGATGAACATGTCTCTACTGCAGTGAATAAGAAGTGTCTAGAGCAGGGACATATGCCCCCGAAAGGAGAGGTTGTCAATTTTTTAAGTGACTCTAATTCTAGGTCTACTCAGTTAATCCACAGCATGAACTTAGTTTTCTGACCCATTAGGGTGTGTAGGACAGCCCCCCACCATGTAGACACCTCCCCCCCCCCCCCCCCCTTTTTAGATTCCCATTCCTAAGATTAGAAACTCCTGGTGAGTCTACCTTGCATGCAAGACTTTGAGCTTTTGTAAGCCAACCCAGCCAGTAGAGAGGTCGTGGGCATTGGGATTTGACTGCTTGTTTTGACTGATTTGTTCTGCCCCCTGAAGACCCAGGCTTAGCCATCTCTGTTCTCAAGTCCTGAGTCACTGCAAAGAAATGAGGACCTGGAATGGCAATCTGGTCTTTCGGGCTTCAGACTAGGATTTGAACTACTGAATTTAAGCCTCTATGGAGTAAAGCTAAAGGGGTGCTACTAGGGCAGACTTTCCAAACCCCACTTCCCCTGTGCCATGCACACCCTATATACCTGCTCTGCTTCTACCTACAGGTCATCAGTGTGTCTCCACCCACGTGGGCCAGGCCAGGGTGCTTAGGGGTAATTCCTGTTGGGAGCTCTGCCTGGAGCACAACATTCAGCCCTGTGACAGATGGGGCACATGAGAGTGTCAGTGATGGCTTCAACAGCTGTGAGACAGACTGGCAAGCATGTGCACCCCACGGTCTGTGTGGAACCTACTATCATCGATGAGTGGGGAAACATGGGCTGTGGGGATTCTCCTCCCCCAGCCCATATTTTTTGCTATCCCCAGAGTTACTGGGTAAAACATTTGGAACGTATACAGTCCTCTAGCAAGAGTGCCACCGAATTCTGTCGCTAGGATTAGCAGTCTGAATAACCTGGGCTGCTCTGAATTTGTGGAGTCAGGCTTCTGCCCCCAGTTCATCCTTTTGCCAGGTCTGACTCAAGCTTTCTTCAACTCTAATCTGTGTCTAACCCAGACGGTCAAAGGAAGCTGCCTCAGCAGCTCTCTTGTTCTTGGACTCCTGAGAACTTTCCACTTGGGAGAGGTTCCTTCAGTGCTTGCAACACTTCCCCATTTTGCTGTCCTTACTTGAGGCCCTGAGGACCAAGACAGGCCAGTGAGGTGTCAGCGCATGCCATTGGTCATCTAGAGGAATGGCCTAATCATACTCCCTGCTCTCGGTAGAGACCAAACTCTTGGCTCACCTCCAGGAATGGTATTCTGTATGAAAGTAAAATGAAGCACCCCTAGATTTAGGCCTTACTTAAAAGGATGGTTTTAATATTGTCACTACCCATGTGTTTGGTATTAACTGATGCACCGTCCAGTCAAAGGAGCACTACATCAGATTGTACAAGGGCACTTATGAAACCTACTGGTTCTTGAGTTCCACTTTGAGGGGACCTGGGAATCTGTGTGTTTAAACTACACCACTACTCCTACTTCCTGCAACTGTGGGGCAGGCCTGCAAAGCTGAGAGGGCCCAGCTTTGAATCAGAAGAACACGAGGGAATGTCCTAGGGTCATAGAAATTTCTGTGGCTTGATTTTTTGTTTATATAGATGTGTACGCTTGTCAAATAGTTCATTGTACCTACAATAAAATATCTACTGAAGTATAAATTATTCTTCAAAGTTGTTTCGTTTTGTTTTTGATAAAGAAGTGAATACATTTGTTAGTTTGTGGTAACTTTCCAGAGAGAAGGTTCTTCCAGGGTAGGTGATACACCATTTGCATCTTTAACAGCATTGTCTCCTGCCCTACACAGACCAACGTGGCGGGCTTCACCGTTTCCTGATCTTCAGTGGCTCTGGGCTTTCCACTGGCTCAGGTTCCACCTTCTTGCCTTTGGACTGGCTCTCTTTTGAAGATGGCAAGAAGTTCAAGCTACAGTTGGCAGTCTGCCCAGCCCCCCAGAACCCACGCAGTGTGCCGTACTCCATCTTAACCACCACGATATTGAAGCGTGATATACTGTCCATCTGTGATAACCTGCCACCAACCTGGATGTCAAACTCCTTACATGTAACGATAACGATTGGCCGATTGGCCAGAATGTGTCTTCCATCACTGCCTCCTGGGTTTCGGTGGCACACTCTGGACCTCGTGGATAGCCAGACCAACCTGGTGCCTGACAACTGCATCCACTTCTCCCTGGTGCCCTACTCAGCCATTGTCTCATCCGAGAAGGTTTACTACATGCTCTTCTCAGTGGCAGAGAGAGTGCCCGTTAACCATGCACTCAGGGTCAAGTATGACCGTCACCATGGCAAATACATGGCAAGCTACATACTCTACTGTGGCGAGGTGGTGCCCAAAGATGTGACAGCTGCCATTCCTACTCTACTTTGGGCATAGCTTCCATTTTGTGGACAGGTTGTCTCAGGTTTCAAAGCAAATTGGAAATCATGGGTTGGGATTCGCAGGTGACTGACAACAAAGATTCCTGTAGAGCTGCAGGCGTGGAAACAAACACTTCAGGGGTGGGCAATATTGACCAAATAACTCCCTTGTGTGCAGTCTAATTTAAAAGGTCTTAACTGGTCTAGACCCCAGGACTTTGGCCTATAAGACAGGGTGGATTGTATGAAATCTTGCCTTGTATTTCATGTCCTTTATCCTTGCTAATAGGTATTAGATCTTGCCAGGCAAATTAGAGGGAATACCCTTACCAACCTCCCTGGTAACAGGGACATAGTCACTCAGTATGACTCCTCAGAAAGGAATTATTTTGGAACCAGGAAAGACTGAGCATTCAGAGGAGTGTCAAGGTCTATGAATGCAAGGTCTATGAATGCAATTTTTTTTTTTCCTTTCTGAAGTAAAGAATTGGTCTATTCCATACCCCTTTATCAGTTCACATTCCCAGAGGGTATTCATATGACCTAGTTGAGGTTTTATGTGTTTATTTCGTTTCAGGACAAGATAAAAGATTAAAGATGGCAGCAGTGGCATTTAGAAAACACAGCTTCCCTGTCATGTTCCACTGCTCTGCTGATACGACCACAAAGGGACAAGAGGCAGGGACTCGTGGACATAGAGATAATGGTTGCTGGCTAGTAAAAAGTTAACTTGTATTCCAGAACTAGAAACAATGGGAGGCTCCCAGGGAAGCTGTTTCCTGGCTCCTAGTACTAGAATGTCTTAGCTACTCAAAGGAAGAACAGCTGCCTCTAGGAATTACTATGTTGTCTCAGGAGGCGTTAAGGGACGTTGGCTGTTTTTATTTTAAATACAATATGAAGTTATATTAACCGTAAACCAATATTTAAAGGTTAGTTTAGATCCAACTGGAGGTCTCATTAGTATTTTTTTTATTTAAATTTAATTTTCTAAATGATGAGAAAATGGTAAGACTTACACAGTTAACATCCAAATAAACACTGCATAGATCCACAGCTTGCTGTTTCCTTTATTTTAGCTTTGCTAAGACCCATTCAGACACAAGTATAGTTAAATCACACAAATCTGATTTATACCTAACATGAATATTCCAAATAAAAATACCTGTAAATATTCAATTTGCCAATTGCTACAAATGTTTTGGAGTGTTCTTCGTTGTCTTTTAATGGTTTAATATTAGTAGTGGTCAGGGTCTTAGAAGTCTGGTGATTTTTTTGTAACCAGAACCATGCCATAGGACCTTGTAAACATCGATTATCACTTGGTAAAATTTATTTTGTCATTACTAAAGTCACAGTTTCCAAGAACCTATTGATGACACTAATGAGGACTTAGTATATCCTAAACTCAGGCATGAATCCCAAAATTGTCACATTTAATGTCTTTTTTTTTTTTTTCTCTTTATCTGAAAAGATCTTGGGTGACCACCTACTTTCAGATGTGTTTCTGGAATTCATTGCTGTTGTCATCTGAATCAAACCATTGGCAAGCATCCAGGGGTACACTGTCATGTCATATTGTGTATAATGTTGGTTGGAGCCTTCTCTGCATATCGATTTTCTCCACAACAGTTACCTGTAAAATCTCAGCATTCCCAGTTTGAACACTTTACCAACCATAGTGGCAGAAAGCAGCTTAGATATGGTACACATTACAATGTGCAGCTCACACTTGATTTCTATTTAGCCTGAGAAGATTCTGGCAATCTAAATACCCTCGGACACTGTGTAGCTATTGACTGTCCCTAGGAGAAGCTGCCATAGCTTTTAAATCCACCAGCATTATTATTCCACATCTTGGTCACACACTGCTCTGGAAAGAGGCACAGGAGGTTCTGGTCTGGTGGATTCACTGGACATTTGTATTCATTTTTGTGGGGGGTGGGGTTAGCCCTACCCCTCCCCATGTTGGAAACCCAGGTCCACTGCTTTCATGGCCTGTGCCTTACCACTTGAGCCACAGAGGGGCTCCTAGAAATACTTCTATTGTCACTTTTTTCAAAGATGGTGAAATCAAGGACCAGAGATTATATTTTTGTTTCTGAAATCATCTCATGTAAAAAAGTCACCTTTTTTCTCATTTGTAACTTTGAAGGGACTCTCAGTATCTTGAATGTCCAACATTCTGGATTTGTCTCCTTTTGGCAGTTTACTTGTTCCTCTATCCCTGTGCATTTACAGATTGTCAAATGCCCCTTCCCCATTGACAAGGATCTTTATGCAAATACCTTTCAGGGCAGATCGAACCACAAGAAGTGCTTCCACTTCTTGCTGTGTCCTCCTAGGTTGGCATTAACGAACAGCCCCCACAGGGGTGTCTGGGACACCTCACCCAACAACTTGACCTCATATTTGCTAAGTGAGATTTTGTGCATGGGTATGGGGGGTGGGAGGGAGAACATGGAGGAAGGGGAATTCTGAGGCTCCAGTAGACTTGACTGCCCTGGAAAAGGATTGTGAAGAGATAAGTCACGATTCCAAGGATGACCTCAATGATAAGGAGTTCTAGGGCATTTTGGCAACCACAACACCCAGTCTCCCAGTTTTCTCGTGTTTCCTTCCCCTCACAGATACAGTTGGTGGTGTAGTGATGTGTAACAGTGTGATGTGGGATTCTGTCCAGGCAGTGGGTCTTCTCTAGCCTTTTCAACTTCCTTGTTATCTCTCTAAAATAAGGGGCTGGGTCTGCAGTGACTCAGCCAGGGCGGGGTGTTCATGGATGCATGGGATTGACAGTCTCCATGTGAACAGAACACCGGACCATTATTCACGGTTCAGGATCTGGGATGTGGTGCTTTGACTTCATGTGGTTCTCTGCCCAGCCCATCTCAAAGAAAGGTGAACCTTCTAGACCTTCTGGTGGAATCACCTGAAAGTCGATCTTCCCCTCACAATCTGAGAAACCCTGTCAAATTTCAAAACCAAGAAGACATCAAAACATTTTTACTGTGTCTCTCCTGGTGTCCAACAGAGGGCAACAGAAGTTGAAATCAAATGAATTAGAACACCAGTCCTCAGCAGCTATCTAATAAGTTAAGGGTCTACACTGAGGCTTGGGTAAAGGCACAGGATCAAGAAACAGGATTCTATAAGCTTGGAGTCTGCTGATGTATTGCATTCCATCCTGCCTGGTGATCCCCCAAAACCTTTCCCCCATGGTTACCTTAAAAGTAAAATAGTTTGGGCCCTAGGTAAGAGAAATACTACGCCTATGTCCACTCATAGTAACAGAAGAGATGACCTTCGTCCTTTTATCATCAAAAAGATTTTTGACCCTATTTGGACACGAAGGAAATGATGAGGGACAGGAGAGAAGGGACCGGCTGGAAAACCTGTAATCCTTCCTTAGCAACCTGAACTAGGGACACACCTCCTAGTTACCCCCTACCTTTGAACTCTGACTCTTGTGACACCTGCGTCCTCCCAAAGGGAGGTCCCTTCCATGTATGAGACTCCATTTTAACAACTTGCTCTCTTGCTCCTGTCACCCCAAGCTGTATGTGTCATTTCTGTTTAGTATTTTTTTCTAATAAACTTGTTCCGTGTGTTGGGAAGAAAAAAAAAAAAAGATTGGAGTCTGGTCGGGGCTTTGAATTAACTTCACTACCCTCCCTCCCTGGCCCCGGGTCTTGAAACCAGGTCCTTGGGATGTACGCAGACTGCCACAGCAGATCCATCTGCTAGGCCACCAGGGCATGCCCCACTTTTTATCTTTTATTCTCAAATAGTTCTCTACTGAGAAAAAGAGCTACTCTTCTAGGATTTAGCCATATCTGATCATGTCATTGCCTTGGCCAATAAAATGACACAGTAACTAAGGCTAAAATGCATGATCCCCTTCTAGCATAGCCCAGGTTAAAGACTTCTCTTTAAAGCCCTTGAGCACTCCCCTCAGCCAAGCAAGAATGACCATCTTGCACTCAGAGATGAGGAATCTCCCTGAGGCCAGGCTCTGCCCCTGGCAGGGCATTGAACAGAACCCAGCCCAACCCCACCAGCAGAGTAGGGCCCATCTCCTTGGCCTGGATCTACCTGCTTTGATTTTCAGACATTCAGACTATTTGGGCATATGACTCTGGATGTGTCCGCTTATTTTAAGCACCATTAATCAAGGGACTGATCCCCCAACATCTCAGAACCAAGGTGAAGGCTAGTCACAGATCGCAGGTTGCAGGTTATGTTTTTAGTGCTCGATTCTAGTATCAAATATGATAGCAACAGTGGTGTGGGCCCTGGTAGAAATAACATTTGTAGGTGGGAAGTTGGAATATCTGTCTTCTATTTTTTACCTAAAGAATTTCATTCACTCATAAATGGCAAGAAAGAAGTGAGACACTGCAGGAGTTTGGATCTCTTAAGGGAATGAGAAGAAGCATGTCAGGAAAGAGAAAACCTGCCAGACACTGCATCTAAAAATGGTCCGTTCTATCAGGCAGTGCACATTACTTTACCCCCTCTGAGTTCTAGGGGCCCAAGAATCTTCACCTCAACACTACCGAGGGATCCCCATCACATGGTGCTGAAACATACTTGCCATCTGAGTCTGAACGTATGACAGAACCAAAGTTGGAAAGGGGAAGATGTGAGCACATCACAGCACAATGTGACTTAAGAGTAGGAATTCTGAGAATAAAGTCCAGAAACTGGGCAGTGTCAGAGGGGTTCTTGACCGAGTTGTGCAGATAAATAGGAGTTGACAAGCAATGTGAGAGGGCCTAGCATAATTTCTACTCCAACCAGCTTTCTAATGCTGGGGATTCAAGTGCAACATCAAGTGTTGTGGGATGCAGGAAAACTCAGTGGGAGTGGTCTGTGTCTTCATAGAACAGGGATCTCCTAGACAAAATAAAGATGTCCCTGTTAGAGAAAAAAGGATGCCTAGTGGGGCACCCTGTGCTCCCTGAGGAATGGGGTGGGGAGGGTCCTGCTGTGGATCCTGACTGCACCCTGGACTTGAACACCTTCCTGGAAGCAGCCAGGACTCAGCTGATACGAAGAATGGAATGTCTTCATCAACAGGGAAAAGGAGGAGGTCTGCAATTAGCATATGCTTCCTTCCTGGGTGGAAGACAAGGCAGTGTAGCAGCCTGGGAAGAGATGATGCCCCTCTCACTGGGAGGTAAGCTGGAGACATTGCCAACCGTTGCCCGCTTTGGACACTCCTAAGTGCAAATTGAATGATGTTGACTAAATCTCCAGTCAAGTCACTCCTCTTGTCTGCAAAAGGATAGAGAACCCAAGTAGGAAGAAATTGAGGGATATGATTGTGTCTGTGTTGTAAACATCCCATCCTACCACCCCTCCCACACCCCACAACCCTTCTGATTGATCTAGAAACTGGTTCTTCTATCTCTGAGCAGGCTCTCCATGACCTGGCAGACTCAATGGAAGATTGTGACTTGCCTGTTCTGAGAGGGCCCAGTAGCTGAACGGCACATGGCTAGACCTGGTCTTGAGCCTACTTGGTGGAAGAGGCCCTGCTCCTTGATCGACAGAGGGATGGGATCAGTTCTGGAGGTTTGCTGACTGGTGAACAATCTACAGACAAACCCCGATCTGAAATGCAAGTGACTGGGTGAAGAAGTTGAGTTCTGGGGTCATGAAAGACAGCCGAGGGAAGGTACAACAGACCAGAAATTCAAGTTTTGACAGGGTGGAGTGAGAGGAAAAGTCAGAACAGCTCTCCCAGTTCTGCAGGTAGACAGCTGGCACCAAACTGAGTGTGTAGGGTGGGGCGGGAAGTGATGGGCTCTGCCACAACTTCAGGTTAAGGTAGAGTTGAGACTGGCTGTGAAGACACCTGGAATTCTCTAGGTTTTTTTTTTTTTTTTTCAATTTAACAAATAATGAAATGCCTATTTGTGTAGGATACGTATAGGGTTCCAATCTCAGGAAAAACAGTTGGGGGAGGCGGGTTACAGCTCTTAACCAGTTAAACAGCTTTAGAGTTGTGCAAAGGGTTTGAAGAGAAAAGTGACAGGAGGCCTTGGCCTTGTGTGGGTGGGAAGGCTCCTCTGAGGGAGCCTCACTGAAGCTGCGGCTGAGTACAGTGAGCTAGATGGAGGCTCATGCCTGCAAAGAGCACATAGGAAAGCCCCGGGCTAGGCATGTGCTGAGGCCAGCGGAAAGAACTGCAAGATCTCTGTGGCTGAGATGGTGGGAGATGAGGTTAGCAGGTAGCTGTAAGCAGTGTTAAAGAACATTTTACCCCAAGGGCATGAGGAAGCCACTGAAGGACTTTAAACTGGGTGATATTCTGACCCATTGCAACAAATGCCTTAATATTCTGTGCCCACCCTCACCACACACGTAGTAATCTCATCAGTCTCTCAAAGAGACCTTGTGAAGATATCATTATTCTGCTGATCAGCACACCTGATCAAACACCTGTGTTTGAATTACATATCTAGATCGGCACTTTTCCTTCACCTACTTGGTAGATTCTGTTCATACCCAAGTGGACTGGGGAAGGTTTTGGTGCCTATGGGAGGGGCAGGGAGCCTGGGTTTCTGTCTCTTAGCCCTCTTGATAAAATTATTGCTTCCAGATGTCCAGGACTTTGAAAGTAGACCAACCAGAAAGAGGAGAAGTATGTCCTGAGGCCTTTTGGTGTGACAATCTTCTCCTCCCCACCCACCTGGGCAGGATTCTGGGCAACAGGTGGAAATGTCTTACCTGCCTGGGCCTGTCAGAGGCTCCCTTAGAAGGAAGGAAGAGTTTCAGAGGGCTCCTGGGGCAGCTAAAGACCCAAGGTTGGTTATACCCTCACCCTGGAACTCTGAAGATGTGTCAGCAGCAGTCAATGTCAGATGCTGCTCCAAAGGAATGCCCGTTAGGAGAAGGCTGAAGCCTGAGGAGGTCCTCTATAAGTGGGGTGGCAGGGATGAAGGTCTAGAGCTTGAAAAGGGTGAGTGAAGTCACCTAAGCTGAGGTGAAGTGAGAGGTGAACTGATGCCTCTACCAACAGCCTTACTTGTGGACTTCCTTTCATTCTCATGCCAACCCTGTGTGGTAGATGGGGAAACTGGCTCAGAGAGGTTAACAGCCTTGTAAGGTTTCTCAATAGAGCTGGAACTAAAACACATATTAGGTTGACAATAAAACCTATGTACTTTCTACTGAACCTCAGTAAATAAGAGAACTTACCTATTCCTGGGAAGAGTCTCAATGGCATGAAGGTGGTGATGTTTGTACCTGGAACCCCATCTCATGTTCTTAGTACTCAATAAAAATTCAAGAAAGGGGTGCACCCTGATGGAGCAGCAGTTTGGTCAATTGTCTTTGATCTGGTGCAGTCCACATACATACCAAAGACCTGGGTTCACATTCTGGGTCCCAGGGGAACAACAGATTAAAAACTAAATAAAATAAATAAAATTTTTGTTTCTTCCTTTCTCTTCCTGCCTACCTGTTTCTACTTGCTTTCATTCCTGCCTGCACCTTTCCTTTAAAAATTGTTTTTGAAATTGAAACAAAAAACTCAATAAATGGTTGGATGAATGAAAAACCTAGAAGAAATGGTTGCTGTTGGGAGGGCAAGGGGAGAGAGGGCAGAGGTCTCTATTGCAGGCTCCACAGGTGGCCTGGGCTTCTCCATAGTTGGGATTTCCCCAGCTCCCCAGAACTGATGACTGTCAAGTCCTCCTGTTCTCATCCGGCCAGTCAGATCGTGTGTCCCACCTTGTCAGTGCTTGATAGCAGGTAACCATCTACCAGATACTGTGAACGTTTATACACAAATTTCAATTTAGGTGTGCCTGGTTGGCTTACTGGTTTAGTCTATGTCTCTGGTGTCCGCGTAAACCCCAAGAACTCACCCTTGTGAACCTGGGTGGGACACGATCTGAGATGGGGTTCCAGGTGCAAACATCACCTCCTTCATGCTCAGGCTAACCTAGGATTCTATCTTTTATGCATGGATTTTCCAGCCTAGAATAACTGCTGTGTTGAGTGCTCAGGCTTGCATTTTGATTGGCAATGATCTGTTGCATTGGAATTATGCAGCTTCTGTGAATACTCCATGGCATGACCTTTGTCCCTATTTTCTTCTGGAGACAGGTTTGCTACAAGGAACTGGCCATTTAAGGAATTTTTGACTCATACTGTGAGAAAATTGGAAAGGAGTTCTTTTAGTTTAATGTTTCAGAACCATGATTCTATGTGCATTTCTAACTAAACAGACAATTAACTAAAAGTAATTTAGAACTTTTTTGAATTTTTATTGAGTGAACATTATGGGGAACTTTCAAAGTCCCCAAATTTGCTCCTTTAAAATTAAATTGGGACTTCTGGATGGTACTCGATAGGACTCACTTTCAGGTCGCTCCCTACGGACACGGTAAAAAACAAAAAAATCGTCTATTTTCTTGATACAAACACCAAGAAATGACTGGCACTTCAGCTGGAGACAGAGCAGCTGAAGACTGACAGTGGGCGAGATCCCCAGGGCAGTTCTGAGCTAAGTTGCAGATTTGGATTTGGGACAGAGCTCGGAAGTCTCCAGAGGCGCAGTGGGCGGAGGCTAGAGATTTTGAGACCAGATGCGGAGGTAGCAAGAAGCAGACCCAGTGGGGCTGAGACTCAGAACTACGGAGGACCAACTTGGGAGGGGTTGAGAGGAGAGCCAGTGCACGGGGAGCTGAGCTGGAGCCCATGTGATGAAACTGCACTGGGCGCAGCCATAAGTGGAAATCAGCAGAGCTCAAACCCCTCCCACAACCATTTTGCTTGGGAGACTGGGGTCCACCAAGCGGAAATCTCGCCCCCTGCAATCTGCCCACTGAAAATCCCACCCATCGGATGACTCACCCACTGGATTACAGTGAGAAGGCAGTCCTAAACATCAACGCTACCTGCTAGCGTCACCTTGTGGGTAGAGCCAAAACTGCAGCCTGATTGCCAATCCTGGGCAAGTCAAACCTACACAACACTAGGGAAACTGAACCCTCAGAAATATAATCAGAATGCCAGATAGAACAAAGGCACAGAGTGAACTGATGGATCCAATTAAAATCCCAGGGAAAAATCTAAATCTGCAGACATGTAAATTACCTGAAGAGGAATTACCATAACAGTGATTAACATACTCATGGGAATCCAGAAATCAGTGGAGGCAGTAAATGAGAATGTCAGGAAGCAAAGAGACTAATTAAAACAAGACATCAAACAGGTAAGAGACACGATGGCTGAATTAAAGAACTCAGTAGAGGGACTCAACAATAGGATGGATGAAGCTTCCAATAGAATCAGCGATCTGGAAGGTAGGACAGAGGAACTCAATCAAGCAAACCAGCAAAGAGATAAATTCGAAGGATCCAAGACAGAATTCAAGACCTCTGGGATAACATCAAAAGGAACAACATTCACATCATAGGGTTCCCAGAAAAAGAGAGCAAAGGGGGCAGAAACCATATCTGAAGAAATAATAGATGAGAACTTCCCTAGTCTGAAGAATGAAGCAAGCCTCCAGACCCAGGAAGCTCAAAGAGTGCCTAATAAGAGAAACCCAAACAGAAATACGCCTAGACACATCGTCATCAAAATGTCACAAATTCAGGATAAAGAAAGACCATTAAAAGCAGCCAGAGAAAAACATCATATATAGAGGAGACCCCATAAGATTGTCAGTGGACTTCTCAAATGAAAATCTACAGCCCAGAAGGGAATGGCATAATATATTCAAAGTGCTGAAAGAAATGCAGTTTCAACCAAAGATACTACATCCGGCAGATCGTCATTCAGAACTGAAGGAATGATAACTTTTTCTGACCGCAAAAATTAAAGGAGTTTATCATCACAAAACCATCTTTGCAAAAAAATGCTAAATGATACTCTATAAAGCGTAAAGAAACCACACAGAAAAACGCTAAGACAGCAAATATTAAAAGTGGGGAGGAAGCAAAGAGAACGAAAATGTGGATAGTTAGAATGAGTGGAAGACTAATATGCTTTCAAATAAAATAACGTAGTAAACATAGAACTGTGAATGCTAACTTCGGGGTAACCTCAAAATACATGCCCAGGAAAAAGAGAAGAAAAAAGCTAAAGGTGAAATCAATCAAAACATAACTGCACCCATTCGAGACCTAAGAAGAGAAAGAGAACAAAGACATCATCTGGAGAAACAGATAAAAGACAATTTATAAAATGACACTAAACAGCTATTTTAATAATCACTCTAAACATTAATGAACTGATCTAACCAATCAAATGATGCAGAGTGGCTGAATGGATTAAAAGTATAACCCAAACTTCTGCTGCATTCAGGAAACCCACCTTCTTCCAAAAGATAGACAAAGGCTCAAAGTCAATGGCCGGAAGACAATCCTACAGTCGAATGGTAAGCACAAAAGAGCAGAAATAGCTATACTTATATCAGATAAAATAGACTTCCATCTAAAAAGTATAACAAAAGACAGATATGAACAGTATATAATGATTAAAGGATCAATCCAGCAGGATGATATAACACTTATTAAAACATATGTACCAAATGAAGGAGCATCAAAATATATCAAGCAAGTATTATTAGACTTGAAGAGAGACATTGACAGCAACACAATAATAGTGGGGGACTTCAACACCCCACTTACAACTATGGACAGATCAAACAGGCAGAAAAATAACAGGGAAACAGCCACTTAAAATGACCATCTGGAACAGATACGTCTAATAGACATATACTGATCACTTCACCCAATGACTACAGATTTCACTGTCTTCTCAAGTACTCATGGAACATTCTCAAGGATACATCATATGCTGGGAGACAAAGCATCTCTAAACAAATTTACAAAGATTGAAGTCATATCAAGCATCTTCTCTGACCACAATGGCCTAAAACTAGAAATCAACCACAAAAAGAAAGTTGGAAGACCCCAAACCAATTGGAAACTCAACAATATGATCCTGAAGCACTCTTGGGTAAAAGAGGAAATCAAAGAGGAACTTAAAAAATACTTAGAGACAAATGAGAATGAGGACATGAACTACCAGAATCTATGGGATGCAGCAAAAACGGTACTAAGGGGAAAGTTCATTGCAATCCAGGCCTATCTCAAGAGACAAGAAAAATCACAAATAAACAACTTAACTCTACATTTAAAACAACTAGAAAAGGAAGAACTAATAAAGTCAAAAATAGCAGAAGAAAGGAAATACTCAAAATTCGAGCAGAAATAAATGAAATAGAAAACAAAAGGACAATCCAGAAGATCAATGAAACCAAATATTTTTTCCTTGAAAAAATAAAATTGACAAATCATTGGCTACAGTCACGAACAAAAAAAGGGAGAAAACTCTCATAACTAGAATCATAAACAAAAGGGGAGAAGTTACAACAGATACCACAGAAATTCAAAACATCATGTGGGAATGCTATGAACAGCTCTATATCATCAAAAGGGACAACTTTGAGGACATGGAGAGATTTATAGAAAAATATAATCTACCAAGACTGAACCTGGAAGAATCATAAAACCTGAACAGAACAATCACAATCAAAGAAATTGAAGAAGTAATGAAGGGCCTCCCCAAAAATAAAAGCCCAGGAACACATGGCTTCTTCAATGAGTTCTATCAAATCTTCAGAGAAGAATTAACACCTATTCTTCTCAAGCTCTTCCAAAATATTAAAGAACAGGGAACTCTCCCAAATACTTTTTATGAGACTAATATTACACATATGCTAAAAGCTGACAGAGATGTCACCAAGAAAGAAAATTACAGACCAATATCTCTAATGAACATAGATGCAAAAACTCTCAATAAAATATTAGCAAACCAAATTTAACAATGTGTCAAAAAGATCATCCATCATGATCAAGTGGGATTCATCCCAGGGATGCAAGGATGATTCAACATACATAAATCGATTAATGTCATACACCATATCAACAAGAGCAAAGAGAAAAGCCACGTAATCACATCAGTAGATGCAGTGAAAGCTTTTGACAAGATCCAACACCCATTTATGATAAAAAAAAAAACCCTCCACAAAATGGGAATAGAATGTTCATACCTCAATATAATAAAGGCTATGTGTGAAAAACCCATAGCCAACATCATAGTCAATGGGAAAAAATTGAAAACATTTCTTCTAAGGTCAGGAACAAGGCAAGGTTGTCCACTCTCACCACTGCTATTTAAGGTTGTACCGGAGGTCTTAGCGAGAGCAATTAGGCAAGAAAAGGAAATAAAAGAATTCAAAATGGAAAGGGGAAGTAAAACTCTCATTTTTTGCAGATGACATGATTATATATATTGAAAATCCCAAAAACTCCATCAAAAAACTTCTAGAACTCCTCAATGAATAACAGTAAAGTGGCAGGCTACAAAATCAATGCACAGAAATCTGTTGCATTTCTACGTGCAAACAGCACAACAGAAGAAAATGAAATCACAAAAATCATACCATTTAAAATAGAAGTTAAAAATGAAATACCTGGGCACATACTTAACAAAGGAAGTAAAAGATCTATGCAATGAAAACTACAAGTCCTAATTAAATAGACGAGGACACAAAGAAATGGAAAGCTATCCTCTGCTCATGCCTGCAAAGAATCAGTATCATTAAAATGGCCATCTTACTCAAAGCAATATGCAGGTTTAATGCAATCCCCATTAAAATCCACGGGCTTATTTCCTAGAAGTAGAATAAAAAAATCTTAAAATCTGTATGGAACAACAGAAGACCTTGAATAGCCAAAGCAATTCTTTAAAAAAAAAAAAAAAAACGAATCTGGAGGGATTACACTTCCAGACTTTGAACTATATTACAAAACAATAATGATCAAAATAGTATGGTACTGGAATAATAACAGAGACACGAGATCAGTGAAATAGAACTGAACCACCAGAAACTGACCCACTTCTATAAAGACAGTTAATATATGACAAAGGAGCCAAAAAGCATTTGATGGAAAAAGGAAAGTCTCTTCAACAAATGAAACTAGACCACTCTGTAACACATTCACAAAAGTCAACTCAAAATGGATTAGAGAGTTGCACATAAGACCACAAACCATAAAGTTCTTAGAAGACAGCATAGGAAAGACTTTCCATGACATCAGGCGTAGAGAAGCCTCTGGGGACTCAACTCCACTGTGAAGGGAAACAAAAAGAATAATGAACAACTGGGTCTACATCAAACTAAGGAGCTTCTTCAAAACAAAAGAGAACATCACCAAAACCAAAAGGATACCTACTAACTGGAAGAAGATATTTGCATTTGACATTTCTGACAAAGGCTTAATATCTAAAATATACAAAGAACTCATAAAACTCAACAACAGAAGAATAGACAATCCAGTCAAAAAATGGGAGAAGAAATTGGAGAGACACCTTTCTGAAGAGGATATACAGGTGGCCAACAGGCACATGATATTATGTTCCAACTCGCTGGCTATCAGAGAAATGCCAATTAAAACAATAATGAGATAACACCTTATACCTGAAAGACTGGTTATTGTCCAAAAGTCTGGAAACAACAAAAGCTGGTGAGGATGTGGAGGAAAGGGAACACTATTGCACTTTTGGTGGGAGTGCAAATTGATGCAACCTCTATGGAAAACAGTTTGGAGATTCCTCAAAAGACTGAAGATGGAAATCCCATATGATCCTGTCATTCCACTTCTGGGCATCTACCCAAAAGATACAGAAGCACCATCCACAGAGATGTATGTATCCCTATGTTTATTGCAGCCCTTTTCACAATAGCTAAGAACTGGAAATTACCGAAGTGCCCAACATCAGATGAATGGATGCAGAAGATGTGGCACATAAATACAATGGAATACTACACAGCCCTTAGAAGAGATGAAACCCTGTCATTTGAATCAACATGGATGGAACTAGAGGGGATTATGCTAAGTGAAACAAGTCAAAAGAAGAAAGATAGATAATAGATGACTTTACTCATAGGTGCAATGCGAATAGACAAAACGAAGGAACAGATGAAGTATAACCAACCCTGAAACATTTGCAACAGAACTGAGGTTACCAGAAGGGAATGGGGTGGGTGGAAGCAGATGGTGGTGGAGCCCACTGGACAATGGAGAAGAACACTTGGTGATTTGGTGGAGGACAGAGTGTGTTGGCATATATCTAAGAAATGGGGAACCTATACACAGAAAAGTATTTTAATGTCTTTAATAATCACTACAATAAAAACATTAAATTGGACAGCCATGCTTCTGAAATTATGAAAATTAAATGGAAAACCTATTTTTGATTGGTATTAGAGGCCTCCACATATTACCAAGAGTCTAAAGTTTCCTGCTTGCAAAATAAAAGAAAATTTTGATTGAGAAAAACCCGGGATTAAAGGAAGATACAATGACTTCCAAAGCTCCTATTTCTCCTCTTCCTCCTTTGTGCCAGAACAATGGTCAGCAGAGCCATGCTCTGCCTTCACCTCCTGACCCACCTTTGTCTTCTGTTTTGCTGCCTGTCCCCCTTCCAGACTCTCAGCTTATCCATTCTACTTCTTGAACTGAACTACTCCTTTCCACTGAGCCTCCTTCTGATCCCCCTTCCTCTGGATTTATTAAAACCCATCCTGGTGGTTCAGGCAATAAGCCTGGGGCTGGGCCAGAGACCATGTAAAGCCCAAGGACCAGGGTTCAATCAAAACAAATAAACAAAAAAATCCCTTCTCTTCCCTCCCTACCCCTCCCTTCTCCTTCCTTCCTCCATTTTTCCTCTTCCTTCCATTTCTTCCTCTTATAGAAACAAGTGTTTCCTTTGAAATAAGAGAGAGAGGTGAACCCTGGTGGTTCTGTATTTAAAGCCCGTGGCTCTGCATGGCTTCATCCATGTAAAGTCCAAGGACCCAGGTTCAAGGCCCAGGATCAGGGGAACAACCAATGTGAACAACTAAATGGATGGATAAATACCTCCTCTTCTCTCTGCCTGCCTGTCTGTCTGCCTATTTGCCTTCATTCCTGCCTGTTTTCTTCCTTTAAATTAACAACATGTTTAAAAAATAAAAACTTGCCCTTTTAAAGTTAAAGCCTCCAAGAATCAAGACAAATCTCAGGTCTCTTGTAGCCTTGGACTGAGATTGAACTGTGAACATGGAGTTTCCTAAAGTAACTAAGGCTCCTCCCTACAGAACAAAAGCCCTCCTGTTTTGTTATTACTGAAAAACAAAACAAAACAACAACAACAACAAAAACCCAGAAACAACACACAGGATATTGGTGAAGAGATTTTCATAGACTCAAGCATAAATGTTTGCAGCCTTCCCATCAGCCTTTTTCAAAGTTCTTCTAATCCCCAATGGTGAGGCTTCCAGGAACTCTGAAGGCTTTTCCCAGCCCTCTCTGTTAATCAGCTCAGAGAAATAACTCTCCAGATTAGAAATCTCCTTCTGTGCATGTTGTCACTGGAATGGCTTCAGTGCTCTAACCCCACGACAGTAAACTGTTCGGGGTCCCTGTTTCTGAACATACTACTTTTTGTTTAAGCCCTCTGAGAAACATGCCACCCTTTTCTCAGCCCCTATTCATTTATTAGGTCAAGAATTTTTAGAAAAGTGTTGTCTTGGGATCTTTCTCCCCCCAAAGGAAAATAATTCTAGAGACTGACAGTAACAAAGTAGTCAAACTAGTGAATTTAAGAGAAACTTTAACATCCTTAATTTGTCCTGTCTCTGACAGTACTAAAGTAGATTCTGGAGACACTGGCCGTTTGTCCCTTTTGAATGAGATACCACCCTCCTCATGAGCAAATTCTACTAATGTTGGAAAAAGTGATGATCTCCCATCAAAATTCAAAGAAACCCCTCTATACTCCCCAAAATTAATCAATACCCTACAAAGAAGACTTGGCTATAAAGCCTATGATAGATTACAAGGCCAAAGGCGTCATTATCTCTTGCCTTAGCCTTTGAGATACTCTCATTTTACCTGTAAGGAAGCCCAAAGGGTGAAGGTTTGTCCAGGACTGCCAAGCAATAAACAAGATTGTCATTTCTTGGCACGCAGTTGAACCTCATTCTCACATATTAATAACATCCATTTCAATTAAAAGTAAATTCTTCACTAAATTAATTTATGCAGAGTTTATTTTAACATTCCAGATGATGGAAGTAGTCAATATTTACTTGCCTTCACCTGAAAAGAAGGCAATTAACTGGACAGTCAGGCCTCAGGGTTTTCCTGAAAGTCCTTCGTATTTCTCGCAAATCTTGAAGGTTGATGTGGACCATATGAAGTTTCCCAGAGATTCTATCTTGTTGCAAAATGTGGATGATTCATTACTTCGCTCTCCCTCCCAAGGCTCTTCCCAGGAAGTGAACACCCACTTGCTAGAGCTTTTAGCCTTAAAAGGACGCAGGGTCACCAAAGAGAAGTTGTAGTTAACGCACGTCCAGGTTCGATGTTTAGCACATCTACTGTCAGAGCAAGGACAGCACCTAGGTCTACATGGATTTTGTGGTGTCCTAAATTTTCTAAAACCCAAGTCTAAATGTCAGTCGAGAAGCTTTCTTGGACTAACTGGTTACTACTGGAATTGCTTTCCAAATTTCTCTCTTCTGGCAAAAACTATGTGTTTTATTAAAATAACACACACAACAAGAGCTGACCAAATTCTATGGGAAGAATAGTCCAACATGACCTTTACGGCCTTAAAGGAGAGTTTAATAAGCCCATTTGCCTTTGGACATCCCAATTATTATGTTCCCTTCTCCCATTTTTGTATATGAAAAAAAAGGAAAATACTCTTAGGACACTCACCAAAAAGCGGAGGTAGGTGCGCCCTGGTGGAATAGCAGTTAGGTCAATTATCTCCAAAGGAGTGGAAGCCGCATACCCCTAGTTGGAGTCCCAGGTCCAGGGAAAGACAACCAATATGAACAACTTAAAAAAAAAAAAGGTATCTTCTTCCTCTCTCTTCCTGCCTGCTCACCTTCATCCTGCCTGCACCTTTCCTTCAGGGGGGAAAAAAAAAGCTTTGGGGAGGGTCACCATTGACCCATAAGTTTTTTTGTTTTGTATTTAAAGGAAAGGTATAAGCAGGAATGAAGGCAAGTAGGCAGGCAGGAAGAGAGGGGAGGAAGAAGCATTTATTTATTGTATTTAGTTGTGTATTGTGGTTGTTCCCCCGGGTCCCAGTTAATGAACCCAGGCCCTTGGGACGTATGTGGACTATGCCAGCCAGGGCTGCAGACCAGCAAACCACCAGGGCAGGCTGGCGCATAGGGTATTAATAACCAACAAATGGCTCCTCTGACAGAAGGATACCCTCCTTGCCTTAGTGGCATTGCTGCCACTATCCTTTTGGTTAAGGCCACTGAGGAAATCGTTATGAGGTCCCCTCTAACCATTTTTTGTTCCTTGTGCAGCAGAAGCCCTCCTAAACTCTCACCAAATGTGACGTTGTTGAGCCAACCACCTTCCCTCCTATGAAATCCTTTGGCGGACTGCTTCCTGTACAGCTCTTCAACTTTAATTGGCTTCTCTCCTGTTAGATGAAGTGCTTCACAGCCGCCTGCCACTGATGGGTCACCTCCTGACCTTCATGACATTCTGTGCAGGAAACTCCTTCAGGTGATGCAGACATATCATGGCTCAGCAGGGGTTTGTTTCTAAAGGTGAGTGTGGTGAATACCGTGCTGGAACGCAATGGCAGCATCAGTCCCCGCCTTTGCCCAGTGCAGCCCAGTGCTCCATATTGTACACACATGCAGGCATGTGCCCTAGTCAAGGACAAACTGAACATTGACATGATCATTGATATACTTTCTGTAGTTAAGAATTGGGGATTGTTGTGGAAGACACATGGCTTCCTTACTTGCAGTGGAGATAAAATTTTACAGGGCCCTTAACTTCAGAAATTCTTGGATGCTGTACTTTTACTGCCTGCCTTCGGTATCATTAAAATTCCAGCCATTCCAAAATTGATTCTGGAAGTTAAAGGAATTTATCTTGGTATTTCCCAGAAAAGCTGCTCTTAAGGAAACCAGGAACATGACATGGTCCAAAAGGACACTTCTCCACTTAATATCTAGAAGAACTGGTCAGAAAAGGCCCAACAATTAGCCCCAGAAAAGGGAAATTAGGATTTAGAAGTTCAATAATCATTGATATCACAAACTGAGGAAAACTCTGGTTGAACCAAATAGAAACTCAGTCCTACCAGAGGCTCTAAAATTTCCACTGACTGCTGTATATGCATTTAGTCTTTAGTCTGCTGATGAGCTATAGCATCCATAAACCAATATTGGCAGGGAAAGTAGTAATTAGGCCACAAAAAATTGCCTGTCTTGCTTGTCTCATCTGTCCAAAACAAAATCCAGGAATTTGAAGCAGATGGCATCTGAGGAGAAAGTCTTCCCAAAATAACCATACAAAACCTGTTACCTTGCTCTCATTATCTTTGCCTCATTTTTTCCCTGTCTTGTGTGGACAGATAATGCTCTTGTCCGCATTTCCCAAGCAACTACCAAAGGTGGATTGAAAGTTAGATTTGAAAGAGAACTTTCTTTTTAACCTGGGGAGAGCCAGCTAATTCCACCGTCAGTTCCACCGTCAGAACAGTTGCAGCGGAACAATGACTGCTTGAGCTAAAATAGTTCTGAATAATCTTTTATCCCTTGATCATCTGCTTGCTGAGTAAGGCCGTATCGATGTAATTTAACACCACCTGCTGCACAGGGGTAAACACCTCTGGAGCAGTAAAACTCTGTTACATGAAATTAAGAAACAATCGCACTTGTTAAAAGTTGCTCTAAATGACCCTGTGTCTTTTGATTGAACCGCTTCTTAGATTTTGGCTTCTGTTTTAGCAGCCTCATACAAATGCTGCTTGTCACATTGTTTTAATTCTACTTTGTATATTTATTGTTAAGCTCTGCACAACATTGTTGTCTAGGAAACTTTTTCAGAGGCGCGCCTTCCTGAAGTAGTGGTTATGCCTGCCACCTCTGGCTGAGCGGAGTCTGCATACATCCCGAGCACCCAGGTTTGAGTCCTGGGGCTGGGGAGAAAAACCAAGATGAACAACTAAGTAAAAATGAATAAAGTGCTTCTTCATCCTGTCTTGCCTGCTTGCCTTCATTCCTGCCTACATCTTTCCTTTAAAATAAAACTTTTGTGGAAACAATATGCCTAGTGGAGTGAAATGCTGAGAACGGTACTTCAAGAAGATCTCCATGATGTCAATAAGATATAGACTTTTGTTAAGAAATAGATGAGCTCTCTCCTACTGCAACCTCACTAGATTTCCAGTTTGAGCATTTCCCTCCAATGTGGGATGTGACACCCAGGAAAGGTCCTTACTGACACTAAAGTACTGACACTAAAGAACAAGAGGCCGTTGAATCCAGGATAAACGTGACTCTTGATCAGTGATAGTTTCAGACCTTAATCAAAAGAGGGAAGGGTGGAAATAAATACACACAAACTCCATTTAAATAAGCTATTAGAGTGCTCAGCAAACTACAGGATTTAACTTGCCTTAAGTATCCAGTGTGAAGTGATGTTGCTTCCCAATCCCAGTGGAAGGAGGAAGGCATCTCTGGTCAATGGTCTCCTCAAAGAAGATATGAGGGTACTGGGATGGAGACTGGGTGGGGTGAGACTACCTGTATCTTGCCAGGAGCCTACACTTTCAACGTTTCTTTTTGTTGTTTACAAATAAATCCTTTTAATTAGTTAAATAATGAATTGTTTTGGGCACACCCTGGTGGCTTAGGGGATAAATTCGAAGTCTCCTGTTGGCACAGTCCCCATACATCCCAAAGACCTGAGTTCACATCCCAGGGCTGGGGTAACAACCAATATGAACAACTAAATAAAAATGAACAAAATGCTTCTTCTTCCTCTCTCTTCCTGCTTGCCCAGATACTGGCCTTCATTCCTGCCTGTACCTTTAAATAATGATAATAATAATTTTTTTATTTGGAGTCATAAAAACACAAAGAACCTCCCCCTAAAAGGAAATTCAGCACAGAAAATAGCTACTTTTGAGAAGAATGTGATATAGCAGGTATAGAGGGGGAAAAATAGTTCCGGGAGGAGTGAAGCATGGATTGACCTGAGGGGAGCCACCAAGCCAGAAGAAGGGGGTACTGTGGAGAGGATGAAGGGTTTGTGCTCCCCCTTTTATTCTTTCTCACCCTCTCTGTCCTAGAACTTTGAGGAATGAAAGGGATGAACACTGCTGTACTCTACCCTGAGTGTGGGAAAACGGAATCCCAGGAGTAGAGGGCCAGCACAAGCTGGGATAGAGGGACTGGGAGCTCAGGTGTTTCCAATTCCGTAAGTACAAGGGTAGGGACCCATGGGAATCAGGTCTGGGGAAGGGCTGAGCTCTGCGGGCAGCCTGGTAGTAACTTCTCTCAGCTTTCTCACTTGTCTCATCACCATGTCCACCTTTGGCTGCACTGGTGACCCAGGGGCTTCATCTCAGTTAGGGAGGTTGTGGGGTCCCATGGGACCCCTGCAGACTCCAGTAGTCAGTGTCACTTATTCGTGTATGTATTTTAATCTACAAAATGGGAATTTGATCTACAGTGTGATTCTGAGGGTTAAGTCATATCATTTATATCTATGAGCCTGATGAACTTAATTGACAAAATACAAGAGATTATTCATTGACTGAACAAACACCCATTGAGTTTGGGCAATGGGTTTAAAGATAAAGGAAAAACACACTGTCCAGGCAAGTCCAGCCCAGTTAGGCTACCTGGGGACTCCGGGAGGCCCAGCTGATGCCCTCTTGCAGAGCAGATAGGGCTTAGCCACAGAGAGGAGTCAGGGGGTGCCAGGAAGGGGCATATGTGTTGGGGTGTCAGGGAGCCCTGGCACACTTGATGGGAATAAAACTTTTCTCCTTTCCTCATGAACACTGGTAATGGCCAAT